>JAHZMT010001174.1:0-11631 GCA_027743785.1 Sinhomidia bicolor
AGGTTTTTCGTGTAAAGTTTCAATGTACATTTATTATCTTTTAACAAGTTCTAGTAAGTTCGTAATCAACCTCAACTTGAAGGTTGGTCGGTTGCTTTCTCTTTTTACTTATACGAAAAAAAGTCTGCCTCGATGCCCTTCTCTTTCTCGGAACGCTAACAACATTAACTACTACTACGCTTCTTTAATCTCAAATCATAATTTTTCCTTAGCAAAATTTTATAACATTAAGTGTGCGTTATATAGTGCACAAAAATGAAGATTACCAGTTAAGTGAGCAGTTGAGCAGTTTCGCCAACTTTTACAAGTGTTTTTACTCTTGTTTATTTGTACAGAATTGGAATCAACGTCGTAGATATATTTTTTCGCTTTTATGTACTTACTATTATGTATAATAAATACAACGACATACCAAAATTTTATATAATCTCTGCTTTAGTACAGAGAGTACAAATTACCAGTCCCATCATAAAACAGTGTGTGATGTGTATACAAAACTTTGAAACTGTTTTCAGCTTTCACTTGGAAAGCAAACAATGTAGTTTGTTACATTACTAAGAGATTAAACTTGAGAAAAACACATCATGCGACACGAGCAACATAGCATAGCCAGAGCCCTCTTATCTTTCAAACAAACAACAATAATGAAATACAGGAAACCGTACTTTTTGCTTGAATGCAGACTTTTTGGAGAAAGCTGCAAGGTGAAGAAAAACAAAATCTAATTTGCGTGTTTTTAGAAGCAACGAGGCAGTAAGAAATAAAAAAAAGTTGTGAAAGTAAAGGTAGTAAAGGTAGTGGAGGATAGAGCAAGAAAAACTTTATATATTTACTTTCTCCAGCACTTCAGCAGCAGCAGTAGAAAAACTTCAACTACAAACTCCACTGTGCCACACACACAGAGAAAGGTTATAATAATAATAATAATGAGAATTTTACTATGCAGCTCACATGCTTAGTAAACATAAAAATTTGATTATGTGTGCCTTGTCGACTTTCTTAAACGTTTTAATTGTTGTACGCATCATTTAATTTGTTATTCCAGCAACAAACACCGACGAAGAAAATTCAAGCATGTTTCTTCCTTCCCTTTTCTCTTTCCACTCATAAAAATATTTTTTTTAAAACAAACAACGAGCATAAACAGCGGAAGAATCATTCACAAGGGAGCACTCAGTTTTTCTCATAATGCAAATGGGAAAAACCATGCACGTCGTGAATGCCTAAATTAGTCTTTTGAGTTATAAACTTTGTAATAAAACAACAAACAAGAAAAAATATGATGTATATTTGTATAATCAACAAATGGTCGTCATAAAGTAAAAGGCATACCCAAATTTTGTACAACTAAGGATACATTATTATCGCCAAAATCATCATCGTACAAAACGTAAGAGAAATTGGAGGAATCATTAGTAGAGGGTATTGAATTTGAAGAATTCGGGGAATAGAAAGTGGATGAAGTTGACGTTGAATTGATTTTGTTTGAAGAATTTGGGTTGGAGGAGGAGTTGGATGACGCTGACTTTGAATTGGACAAATTCTGGGGAAAATCGGAGCAAAACGACGATGCATGTAATGGCGAGAATAAGTAACGAGCTAAAGCCAAGATGTACAGCCCAAGCCACCTTCTCATTTCGTTTGTTCTTTCGAGACAGTATTTGTTTTTTCTTTTCCTCCAAATTGGTAAAACTATTGGCCACGGTCATTCCAGGAACTATGGTCTCGATATTACAATTGCTTCCTGCGAGACTTCTACTAGGACTGAGGGGCACTTTGCCACGGTTGAATTGTTGATGTAATGCTTCATGTTCGCCTTTTGCTCGACGAGATGGAAAAACATCCGGATTGCTTCCATATCGAACAAGTTTACGCATTGATGTAGGTTTCATTTGTCCTCCGGCAACATTACTGGTAGCAGAGAGTAGTTTACTGGTGGTTGCAATGGCGTTGTTGATGCTGCTACTAGTACAAGGAAAAACTGGAGACGCTGACCGAGCAGGAACAGCACTGAAGGATCCATAACTTTTTGAGCTGGAGCAGCTTCTCAGAGAGTCTTCTCTTGATGGGATACTTAACGTCATACTGACTTGCCGTCGCATATTGCCATCCCCTTCACCATCATGGCTACTATTTTGACTTTTACAACTACTCCCATGCACATGAAGTCCACCCATTTTTCTCTCAAGTGGCTCCGTAGGGGCTAAAACAGGGAAACTGAGATTTTGTCCGGATCCTGTTACAGATGAGTGGAGTGAGTTGGAGTCAAAGCTGTGCCCAAATATGATTCTGCAGGCTTTTCTGTGGTAGTCAGTCTCATTACCAAAGCCAATTTCTTCACTGCAATTCAAGTCACCACCAGCGCCGTGGCGGCCAAGTTTATTCTTAGCTTTTAGAGGATGGAGAAGTGCGCGGTGTGCTACTGATGAGTACTCTGAAGTTGAAACTGTATCGCCAGATGCTCGTCTTGATAATGGGTCCCTAAAGGAGGCAATCCGTTTTCTAACAGAACCTGATGAACTTGAACCTTTAAACAATTTAAAATACACAAGTCAACTATGCTATAATGTATGTACTTAAATGCAGTCTTGCAAGTTAATACTAATCTGTGACATTTGCCTTTTGTATAAGATACGGCACAATCAAATCCTCATTACGCGCGCTTTCTACGTGGCATAAGATATTAACCTATAAATTAGTTGAGTTGGGAATCCCAACTTGGGATACTTTCTCGGTGGTGGTGCGGTGTGCACACAACACCACACCACACCATCAACAGAATGACTACATAATACATAATTTATAAAACACGCCTCTCCCTACTTAATCAAATCAAAATCAAACCTTTAAACGACTGGCTTCTTCCTCCGAGAGCATCAGGTTTTGTCTCGAAATTGTGCCGCATTAAAGGCACACTTGGAGCTGTTCCTCGCCTCGCGTAGGCCCACCTCTTGGAAGCTAATGGGGTTACAAATGGAGCACTCTCCTTCCGACTCCACACTACCTGGCATATTCTATCTGAGAGACTTTTCTCGGCTGAGTGTTTTCCTCTGCCATTATTATTATTATTGTTATTGCCAGCAGCACTGAGCTTATTCTCAGAAGGGCATATTTTGGATCCACGAGCAAATGATATTTTCGACGGTTGTTGTTTTGATCTAACTTTGTTGGAGGAAATACTCGGATTCCGTTCGAGTGTCTCATCCATTTCGCATCTTGGAGTATCTTCACCATCAGTTATAGCATCCGAATCCTGCTCCTGCTGCTGAGGATAGTGCTTCATTAGTTGAGAACTCGTTCCTTCACCGCTATGACGTCTCTCGGCTTGGTGGTTTTCTTGTTCAATATGTTGCTGAACGAGTAGTTTCAAAAGTTTTATTGAGTCTACATGATCCGTCTGTATTGCAACATCCATTTTCGTAAAGTTTCTAGTTTGCACAAGTAAATTGGAAACTGTGGATTGCTAGTATTTGCACATGGCTAAGTGGTGGTAGCTGAATCCTGTCGAAAAGGACAGGCAGAATTTTGGAATTTCTAATCTTCAGGGAATGCAAATTTGGGCATTCTTCTTGAATTGTATTATAATTCCATGTCGTACTGATTATGATTCGAAATGTTTGTTTGTGGTTTTCAGGATTATAAAACTGCAAGGTAGGTATTATCTATATAATGAATATCTTTTTGCTTGAGAAAAAATCTCAGAGAAAGAGGAGAAAGTTGCAACAAAAGTTACTGGTGTAGAACACTTATCAACACAGCATACATACATGTATCATTATAGATATGGTGCTGGAAATGACACGTACTCGAGAGGATAGAGTTATTAAGTAAAACAGTGTGTTTTTCCAATGATGTTGCGAGTAGCTCTGTATAATGAAATTAAGCAACTTTTACGAGCTCATTAATGTGACATCTCTGATACTCTCTGAATTATGTGGGTGTTTCAGTAGGCGGTGGTGGTGTTCTCCAGAAAAGGCAAAAATATAATAATACCCATGCTGTTGTGATTGTCGTTATCCATAAAGCTATTCCAAGAAAAAAAAACCCGAGCTCGAGCTTGTGCTCTAGCTTTCTCGTTAAACAGAACAAATGTAGAAAACGGTAGAAACGTGAACAAGATAAAACAACGGATTGATCAATTTTAACACAAAGTGTACTGCGGTGAGATGAAAGTCCTTCCAATACATTGTCAGCCTTCCCTCCCTGCAGATAAAACAGTTGATATATTCCTTTTGCAAGGATGTTGATTATAGAGAATGCAGAGATTCATATGAATGAAATATTATTACATGACGGCAGTAAACTGAGAGCGGAAGTCGTGTATTCAAATGAATTAATGCATAACATATCTTCACTTTTGGAAACAAGTTTTTACTAACTAGTAGTTATGTTAATAATGTAAACTTTGCAGAGAAAACTATTTCGGGTACTTTCGGTGACACTGAAGAAACTATCTATTATTGAAGTCTACAATCAGAGATTGGAAACAAAGGATGGAAATAATTTTTGTCTCAAATTAAACAAAGATATCCAGTTATCCAAGAAAGTCTCTTAATTAGATTTTGAAGATAGCAAAATGATATAATGAGTAGGTATATACGTTTTATAATGAAAAATACTTATCATTATCATTTCCCTGGCCTTTCTTGACGTGTGCGTCTATTCCTTCAAAAAGACAAACAAAACGAAAATTGAACTTTACAAGACGCATGGTTTGAGACAAGAAAATCGTTTTCGTGTCGTGAATAAAAACCTAGTGATTTCAAACCAATTACTTTTTATATTGAGTCACACAATAATTGTAGTAAAAATCAAGAGAAAAAGAATCAACTTTCGATTTTAAACGAACAAAGATAAACCAGCTAACTATAAGAAACGCAAAACTATATAATAATATGCAGTATATTTGACACAGCGAGTTTCGTTTGCACATAGTCTGACTGGCAACAACGCAGCATTAGTGCTAGTGTTTGGTTAATGGGGCAAAGTGATAATAATGAGAGTTCCACACACAAACAAACATTCCAATCACAATTTTTTGGCAAAATGAAAGTGCGTGGATCGAATTCTCATTTATTTCATCTCATCATACACATCTAATGACAGAACTAGAGATTAGTACATTTCTTTAGTTTCCATTTTCCTTACTGGATTACTTGTAGATTCTCATGTATCCACTGTAACATCTTTATTGTTACAGAATAAAATGGAGAAAACATCTATGTATATACAGTAGGTGTATATAAGTATAGGCGGACGGATGAAAGACCTCGATATAATCTAGTAGAAAGTAAAGTAGTGAAAGTACCATACGCGTACAGCTCATAGTCAGCTACTGTTTCTCGAGGAAAAAAGGATTGGTGGACTTGGTAGGTTTTACTGAATAATTGTCACTTGGGAGTTGAAGAAAAGTCAGAGCAAGGCAGCTAGTAACAGAGTGATGAATTTCTCTTCTTGGGAAAGACATTAACGAAGAAAGGCTAAATTGGTTACAATTTTTTATTTCATTAGGTACCAGACAGCTTCCATTATATGGTCTGGGTTCATTATTACGACCAACAGCGCACACCTCATAATAACGTGTTACAAAGAGAACGAAGAGTGAAAGCAAAAGGGTTTCAACCTTGCCAACTAAATCTCTCACGCAGACACAAAAAGGAGATATATACAGAAAAAACAATGTTTATAGGTTGGTCTAAAACTGTTATAACATTTTTAGAAACACATAATAAGGATCAACCCTTATGGTTAGAAGAGTTATTATTAGACTCTATTATTACTATTATATCAAATGAATAGTAATAGTAGTGGTGGTGGTGGTAGCACATAAAGCATTTTTTACGTTTGTAAACTTAATGGTGTATTCCCACAGGGTTTCCTCTTTCAGTTTTCACCATTTCATCTTACCCACGCCCTGATTATACAACGGGTGGAAATATAATAATGACAGCAGTAAAGCAAGAAACGGAAAAAAAAGAAAGAAAGGGAAAAAATGTGGATGTGGTGGTGAAACAAAAAAAGATACATACATACCTACCTACATACAAAATCCGCACCTCATCTTTCCAAAAAAAACTTTTCCTTTGTACAAAAAGGTTACATCTGGAAAACATATTTCCATCATTAGTATTTAGAAACCGCTTGATATTCTAATGGTTTCACTGTAATTTCAAGAATTCTTTTACACTCTCTCACTTTTATTTACTATCATCATCATCATCCCCATTTTTAATACCACTTTGTGATATTGAAAATATATATACCTAAGTACAGTGCAATAGTAGTGAAATCCACCATTACATATCATAATATTCTGCAAGCCGCGAGCATTTTTGCTCATATAAAATGTTTTTATATACCTATTTTTCTTGTAATCATTATGATTGTCAATCCATATAAATCATGGTATCAGTCTGCGGCTGCTGGCTGCTATCACTAAAAAGTGTAGCCTTTACTGGTGATATCTCGCTAGACACTAGACAGGCTGCATAATATACGAAATGTTGCGCGTGTTTCCAGCGTCAAAGCTTATTTGCAAGTGATCACATCAGCTCAAATATTTGTTGAATTTTTTACGAGTTGGTTCGTTTTTCTAACCAAATATTTGCTGTGCTCATGCTCATCATCCTGACTCTCAGCATGTATAAATACAGAAAGGTTGATGCTTGATGACAACTTAGAACAAGAATAACGAAAGGTTCGTGTAAGAACTCTCTGTGTGTACTACTCTCTCTCCCCCTCTCCCTGCTACGTGTATGTATATAAACTAAGAGTAAGCATCAGGGTAACTATATAAGATATCCATTGGAGTAAAAACATTTATGAACAATCAAACATTAGTGTTTCACAATATTTCATAAGGAAATGACATGACAGACAAGTCCGTTTGGGTTTTTACATTCGCTGCTTTTCTACTTCTACTACTACTCTGTCGGAGTTTGAGGATGTAGAATTGGTTGTTGGAATAAAGTCCATTTCACATTCTATTTCCGCTGCCAGATGTGTTTGTGTGGTGAAAGTAATATAAAAACAGGTCCCAGTATACGTATGCTACCTAACTGAGAAACCTCACAAAATGCTGATTTTCTCTCTGTGAAGTACATAAAAAACAGTTGTAGATCTACAACAAAAGGCCCTTTGAAACACATAATAGGGTAGAAAAGTCGACAAGAGAAAATTGCTTCCGTATTACATTAGGTACGCTTCACCAGGAGCTACACTGCACATTGGAGACCAGTGCCTGGAACCAACAGCAAACTGGAAAAGGATTGAGGGCAAATTTTGCCAGATGTAAACAAAAAAAGGAAGAAAGAAAACACTCCATTTAAGTTTTATAAATGCTGCTGGCTTTTGCTCCCTTCTCTTTCTCTCTATTATACATACAACACGCCACGCTGTAACAATAAATCTTTCATTGGCTGCTCAGATGGATGTCTACGGTTAAGGATTGGACATGGAAAAAAATGACAGTGTCAAACAAGATATATTGCTTTTTCGCTGTTGGCTGCTGTAATATATGAAAAACTTTCACTTCCTCCACTTAAGCAGCTTGTAAGTAGCCACAAAATGCTGGAAACCAAAAAAAATCTTGTGTACTTTTCTTCACCACTCAAAATTGCATTGTATGTATGTCTGAACAAAAAAGAGCCAGTTCAAAAAGTTCATTTTCTTTCCACTTGTCTCTAACATACACAGGTAAGGTATATATATAGCATCATTCCGTTTTGTATGTATTTAGGTACATGCTCTTGGTCAACAGTTTTCACAATCTCACCTTCACCTTTTCCATTTTGAAACACAGAATGTATAATATTATGATGACAATAAGTGTATCTTTTGTCGTTCATTGTGTCACTTTCAGCTGCAGTGCTGAATAAACAATGAAACCGCTAAATAATATATTATTATACAAGTTTCTTCCAACTATACACAGAGACAAAACGCCCTCAGCAAGATCAACTTACAAATTTCGACCATGACCCAATATTTTGTCACAATAAGCCCCATACTCCCAAATTGCATCTAAATCACCCGCTTTGAGATTTGGCTTTCATTTCTTCAAGTACTTGTAAAATTTATTAACTAATACATTGTACTCTTATTGTATATTTAATGTTGGCCCGGTATAAAGTCATTTTTCCTTGATTACTAACCTTGTTAGAATTATTAGCAATCTCATTAAAACGTGTAAAAAGTTATTGCCGCTTTGCTGCAAAACACTGCTATAAAACAGTGGTGGTAACTTCCGAAATGTTAGTCAAGTGTCTCATTCTCTCCTCTGATAACTTTGTGTATCTACACTTCAGTATTTCGACCGGAATGCGCTTGTTATTTTCCAGTGTAAATTTTGAATAGGTACATAACTTGTAAAATAAGATAGCACAGTTATTACTTATTATTACTATATACGAAGAAATATACTCCATTCTGGCCCTGAAACATGAAAAGTTTTATGGGAAAAGGAAGAAGACAAAAAAGTCCTTGTGGAATGGAACGTAAAAGATTCCATTCAGTCTATTATTTATGACATGTTGGGTCAAAAGCAAACATCCGAAACTTTGACATATCTACTGCTGTGTTTGCGGAGAAAAAAAGGGGAACTCGCAGTTTCCGAATTTCTATACTACTACTGGCTGACGCACTACCACAATACAAGGACAAAAACAACAACAACAACAAAATGGAATTTCAACAAACTTGGCTGACGTCGCATTTAATCTTTTTTCAAGAGAATTTTCGTGGTTGCCATATTCCTTGTATTATTATAATTGTAAGATAGATAACGATAAATTCTGAGGAGAATATTTTCAGAGAAAATCTAACAACAGAATTTTAAGCCTGGATGTATGTTCATAACATCCTTTTTGCCTTGATCTCTCTGACTGAACATGGAATGTGAATAGGAAAAGTTCAAGGTCTTGTTTTTGACATTTGAATACACGACGACCATACTTCGCATTTTATGTGTACTATTGCAGCCGTCACTTTAGTTTATAGAAAGTTATTTACGGAGATATGTTTCAATGAGTCTAGGTAGGCTTCATAATATAATTTTATGGCATGCATAAAACAACTTACGGAAGTCGTCGCTGCATCTGACAGAAATGTGAAAGGACCAACAATTCGAATCGATTCGGTTACATTTGCACTTCCAACAAACACATTGTATTCGTATGTACAGTATGTTTGCTGCTGATTTTCACTCTCTAGAAATAAAGTACATACATGCACTTGATTGACAGACGCGACGCGACAGATGGAAAATATACTGCTGCTGCTGTCAAATGGTATAGGTATACTTTGCAGTGATTCTGTCTGATGAAAAAATATTTGTCTTTGATTTTAATGTCTCATTCAAGGAGACGGAAATTGTGTAGCCAAAATTTGTAATGATAGGCTGTTAAAACAAATTTGAAGCAGTAAAGTTGAGTAAACATTGTTGTAAAAAGGAATATTACTGCAAAGATGACAAAAACATTATATGTTATTCTCGTTTCAATGTGATCTTAAGGCATGTCGTAGACAACACTTGGTTTTGCCTTGTGTCACGTCACGCTGCATCAACTGCAGATGCAGCCTTGTTCCGTGGAATCAATACAATTTGCGGTGGAGAATAACATGTTTTTGAAAACGAGTTAAACCATTTCACTTTTTTTTGTATATCAATCTACGCCTACAAACAAGCAACTTTTAACTCTTCTTCAAGTTCACTTGTATTGTATGCCTACATACATATTTGCTGAAGTCGCAGAATTGTAGAGAAAGTTTGCTGATGTTGTCTATCCACTCGTTTGTCGTGCTCTCACATCACGTATTCAAATAAATGGCACGGTTGGGATATATGTATAATTCCGTGAAGCTTTGTTCCGCTATCTTAAAAAAAAACCTGTTCGTTTGTACCAAGAAAACTTTTTTGTGGGAAATGGGAGTTTTTCCTAGGATTACCTGCCTTTTATCATTAAGATAAGTTGACAAAGATGAAGCAACATGCTATTTGCTCTTCCTTCTTCTTGTGAAACATGTCATACGCAGGGGAGAAGGATAAAAGGAGAAAAACACAAAAGGAATAAGTTTTCTCGATAGCTCTGCATTTAACCAGTTTATATCATAGAGCTGCGAATGGAAAAAAGAGAATACGAAAAAGTACCTTTTGTCATCTTTATACACGTTAAGTCTGCTCATATTTATGTAACTTTCATCAGCTATAACTCATCTTCTTGTCCAGAACGACGGTTTGAAGAAACGGCAAAACTGCCTGAATTGGATAGCTCTACACAGCACACAGCATGAGTTGTCGTGCTCATCTTTTTTATAAGATAAAAAAGCAGGTGCAATGAAACGGGACGACGAGAGGATAGGTTGACGGACGGAATTCGCTTTCCATGAATTTTGTCGCTTGCTAGATAGAGCAGGTTACAATACGCCGAGGAGGAAACGGTAAAAGCTTAATCCTTTTGTGTACAACAGATAGAGGATGAGGATGGATGATGAGTAGTCGTTTTCAAGCTTTATATAAAACCGATCCGATCCGAATTACAATGAATCCATCAAGCACACACACACACACGGGCGAGTAAGTGTACAGACAGAATAATATGCTCTTCTTCATCCTCTTGGTCGTCTGTTTTGATAGAATGACAAGGAAGAAATATTTCTTGTACTTATCCGCAATTCTTGATCCTCCTTTCATTGCCGTCATTTCACTCTTTTCCATATAAAGTCGATGTCCTTCTAAGATGGACCATTACAAGCAAGAGAGAGTACTAGACATGTTGCCTACTACTTTCTATTTTGATCCCATTGCAAAAACAAAGAAACGGAGAAAGTTTCTGTCCTTTCATCTACACAAGTATTATACTTTTCCTTCAATTCTGTGCTTTCTCTTTCACTTGTCCACTTTCACGACAAATCAGTCAGTTTGTATGTATTAGATCAAGACGATTTTATACTGTATTATATTACCTTCTTGAAGTGACTACGTAAAAAAAGGAAATTGCCAAGTCATTGAAAAGTGTATACGTTCTAGCTACATTGAGTTTTCAAACCCCACAAAACTGCTGGAAAAACGAGTACATGAGATTTCACAAGTGGCTATTCAAGCGTCGTGTCAATTTCCTGCCAAAGTTTTATTTGTAATTGGCAATTTTCTTGTTGAATACCATCAATTCAACATCAAGAAAAGTGGAAAGAAAAAAGGCAATTCAGGACACAAGTTTGAAAATATCCAATATTTCTCACTAGTCACTGTCATGCGCTACTTCACATCATTATTCTACGATACATTTTTAAGACTTGTTACAACTTCATATTGGCAAACAAAATATCTGCTTATTGGAAATACAACAACTACCAAGCTTTTTAACATATCGTATTTCCTTCATCACATTTTCAGTCTCACAAATTTACAAACCATTACCAGAAAAGCACTTTATAAATTATTTAAAAGTTACAGGTACCGTGATGGAATCTGGGAAAACACATTGAAACATATATATATTTCTCATATATAGGTATACTGCTAGCTAAAGTTTACTACTTTTCCCATAAACTTGTTTCATACTTTACGAGAAACACAGGATATGGCTGGCTACAAACAACTAATCATTATAATTATATACTTTTACTTTCCAT
>JAHZMT010001175.1:0-16116 GCA_027743785.1 Sinhomidia bicolor
AGTATTGCATGTTTGTATTAGTGCTGTTCTTATATTATTACTTTGGTTTGTATTAGTGCCAAAAGATTTCAACCTTCAATTTACGTTATCGCTTCAGTGTCAATTACTTTGCTAAAAATTTGCAAATTATTCAAATTAAAAAAATTGTAATTTTAAGGTCCAATTAGTACACAAGCTGTTGATAGTGTTCATGTACTTGCCTACATTTTGTTGTGTTATATATCACAAAATACATACCTCATTTTATTAACATGATTGTATACTTTCACACACGCTGTATGTGCACGATAAAAAAAAGTCATTCGTAAACACATTTCCAACAATGAGTAAAATCATAAATATTTAAAAGTCATTAGATTTTACGAGTGCCATTTCCTTCATTTATGTTCGCTAAGTTGTTACAAACTAGTCTCCTGCTTTCGCGTACCCATCATTTGTAATTAATGCATTCACTCCTCCAGCTTCTGCAACGTGCTGTCATCATTGTTGATAGTGTCGACTTGTGACAGTTGAATAAAATATTATGTAAGTAGGCTCTGTCTACTTTTTTTCTGAAAATATAATTGCCACGCTTATTTTCAATAATTTTTAAAGCTTCTATCTGCTTATTTCTAAGAAAAAAACCCAATCGATGTTTAAAATTTGAAAGCAATTTAAAAGTTTGTATCGAATTGATTGTTTGATTGATAAGAGAAGTAGTCGTAAGTCTGCCACAAAATTGAAAGAAAATGGATTGCAACCGCTGCGCTCTAAATTTTATTATACACATTTATCCTCACAACAGCATAGTAGTACTTACATTGGTTATATTTTCATCTATTATACAAGGTAATAATGGTTCGTGGTATGATATCAAATATGGAACATTAGCAGAAGTGGACTGTGAACTCACTCAGTAGTCAAAACTGGCTACTGGCACAAAAATGACTTGAACATTTGGCTATTTACTTTATTAAATGGAATTAGCTTGAGATTTTCTGTTTGTTATTACATGGAACATAATATTATGATAGATCGGACAGTACGAATGAACTCATATATCTTTTTTTTGTCTCTCTTCTAGCAAATGTTGTCTATCCAGTGTCAATTGTAGTTCGTTCTAGTTCTAGTTAATTTAGATGAATGGAGGAGCACTTGTGTGGGATAAATGGACAGGTATACATATATATGCTTACAGCATATTATATAAAAGTTCAAGTTATTATTAGTCTGGCAGCAGCACTTCCTTCACATTGCTAGCTGGATCATCAATAATATAAAAGAAAATATTAAAAAAATATGAAAGAGACCTTGTACCCCGTTCAGTTGTTCAGTATAAAAGTGTGTGCTACTATCCATCGGTTTAATATATTAAAACCCGCTGTAAATACGCAAAAAATATGATATTATTATTTGTTGATTTTTATGGGATACAGCGTACCTAAAATAATATTTTCAAAGCGACTTTTCTTGTTCCACAAAACCATTTGTTATTCTTCGTTCCCTACAACTTTACTATTTTCTTTGTACATATACTTAAGTACGCATATATGTAGTATAAGCACAAAGTAAAACTTTCTTTTTTGGATTACATTTTACTCATCCTCTTTACTCATGCAATCCTATAAGAACTAAAAAGATGATTGGGGGATGCAAGCGTGTTACGGATTGACGTCAGAGCGGCGGCGGCGACAGGAGCAGTGTACCTTCCTCTTTCAGGTAATAAAGATAAGTGTGTGCCACAAGAGGTTGGCCGAAGAAAACCAAATGAAATAAACTACATATTATTTTGTTTACCAAGAGCTGAATGAAAGTTGGTCTGGTTGATGTTATGTGTTTTATCCAATGGTCCTTCTATCCGAACGACCTTCAAAAAAATGAATCGGACAAAGACTTTCGTGACGACGACGCTCTCCTCTCTGGTGTGTGTTTTTGTGCCACAAATTGCTCTTTTGTTGTAATCCGAGATGTTTAAATGCTACATGTATAAATGACATATAACAGTCGCTTACTTTTGCATAATTAATTGCTACCTATACATATACCATGTAAGCATGTACAAGCTACTTTAGTTAATTTGCTCTGTCTTAATTTAATATGAAAGCATCTACTCTACTTGCTTTTTTTATCAAATAGTACTGTGTAGTGTTAATGATATTCGGACATTGTTTCTGGAGTTGACTCTGACAACGATATATACTGACCCTTCCTTTTGGTCTACTTTCTCCATGATATTGTCAGCATTAACGTAATGCATCTGTTAGTATATTTGTGGTGGTGGAATCAAATTATTTCGAGAATAATCCATGTAATTTACAAATTGTAACTACTTGACTTTGTAACATATAGGTATGTATAATTTATCCTCTTTCCAAGAAAAGTGATAACACCTAATAATGAGGACTGGGTACAATTTTGAACCAAAGTCCGGAAGAAGGATAGTGGAAAAGGAAATGCGAGAACAGGTCTCGGAATATGTAGACATATTTTTATGCGATCCTTCTATAGCTATTTATTAACCCTCGTTTAAGAAGTGAACAAAGTAACTAGTTGATTTACAAAGGAGAGAGCGAGCGAACATTAACCTAGCTACTGCTAATATTACATTTGACACAACTTCTCTTTTCATTTCATGCCTACAGTGGCAATGTAATGTAATCTAGTGTCATTTAGCTAACTGGTGAGAAAAAGCTGTAGACAGCTCAAGTTCTTTCAGCTGTAGATGTGTCTGTGTAGCAACTATGTAGTTATTTATCAGGATAAATATAGGTAATTAAGTTTGTATCGTTAATACCATATTATGCAGAAAGGTTCAAGTTTCACTTTAATTATTTTTGGTTACGACAGCTGGAGTTGATCGTAAAGTTGACACAATGGTAAACTTGCATAAGCACATAGATCATGCACTATCGATATTCATTTTAAAACATTTTTAATTATCCTCTTGTCCAGACCTGCAAAATACAAACTTTACCTACCACTAATTTATGCTTGCAATATAGAATGCAGTTTTTTACATTTTTACTCGAGGATGTACCAAAAAAGTTTACTTTTGTTTTTTTTACTTTTCCACCAAAATTTGTAACTATCTACTATCTAGTTAGGAATATTTTTTGCATACAATTCTTACGTATATGCTATGTGAATGCTGATACATACACATGCACCCCGTTTGTACAATTATGAACAAAGTAACAAGAGGTTTAGACTTACAAGCCTGTTTTTTGCTTTTGCAGAGATATGAAATTAATATTCATGTTCTTAATGCCTTGTTACACGTATTCTATGCAAATGTAACGACATTTTTGCAAATTAAAAAGTTACTCCCGTTTTCATCCATGAACCAACAACAACAACATCTCCTGACACACAGTATATTCCACCATGATCTATTCACTACTCCATATTCAACAAACAACTTTCTGAAATGATGCTACTTACTACTACTGTAGTTTTCTATTGTATGCTTCAAAATGATTGAATAACACATGTACATGTATTGCATAGGTATGCAATTTGCTGACGCAAAGACGGAGTGAGAGGGTCTGGTGACAAGTGCGACGGGTTGTATTCACACTCATCGTCAGTTCATCAGCAGTTAAGCTAAGCATTGTGATAGATGGTAATTCATGCTTAAAATATAGTTAATTTCCGAGTTATTACACATACATTACAAGTTACACGCCTTTTTATACACTCCAAAATGTCTACGGAAATAATGTGTAGTTAGCCATATCAAAACAACTTGTAAAAAAGTGGCACCCAACCAAACCAAGAAATACTGTACAACAACAACAACAACAACAAGATCGGGGCAATAGCAAGGGTGGTGGTTGTGGTGAGAACGAAGACTATTTCCACTCACGTCAGTGTAGCTTTTTCGTTGACAAGATAATGGTAGGTGCATGAGATGATATTGAAATCATTTTGCCAAAGATATCAAGATGGTACAACTGTACAACATTCAATACTCAATTCCAAAAAGGATCAAATCGTGATTTTAAACAGTACGTTGTTAATCTGTTTCCTTTCCCTACATATCATATATGCATACCTATATACAGTACTATTACGAATATTATTTAGTTTTTAAAGGATTAATAAAAATGTACGTTTAAATACATTTAGTAGTAGGTATATGGGATACATGCAATTTTTAATGACTACTAGTTTACGGATTCACACATGAATGCAGTAATTCATTAGGGAGAATAAATCCGATGTAAACGCAATTGACTCAGTTACACGGCTGGTTGGTTGATGTTCATAATAATATATAACTTGTTTGTGAGGGAATTCAATGCAAGACATTGTGCCTTTTCTGTGTGTGATTGAGCTGCACACACTTTGTACACATGTAACGCGTGCAATTTTTAGCAAGACAAAAAAAGAAATGATGATGATGCGGTATGTGGAATCCACATTCACTCACTCGTTTACTACTACTACCACTACACAGCAACAACAGAAACACAAGTTGTTTTCGACTCTTTTTTTATTTATCCCTGCCAAAGTGGCAAATGTAAGAAGCTCTTTTAGAGTAGTAGAGTCGTTGGATACAATAATTGTTGTGTGTGTGCGCTAACTGGTTAATACATACTTGTACGTGGCTATATAATGCATGTGCTTATCTATCACTTACTTGAATACTGCCATTATTATTTGAACTCTTACACAAACAAATCAAGTCCCACCAGTTGAGCATCACAGGCCAGCTCAACAAGTGTTGTATAAATTGCAAAAAGACCTCTTATTTGGTTGTTTAGATGGATACTCTTGATGGATCAGGATGATGATGTTGCTCTCACTGTTGTAAGTTTAGACTATCATCACACCACTACTGCGGCATATATAACTTCAACTTGAAAGATGTAGGCATACACACTACTTTGCTACTTACTAAACTGCAATGCAATGGCAAGTTCTCCTTGTTTTTTCGAGGTGGTATAATATTAATGGCTAATGTAAATGTTATGTATATGTTCGTTCGTACAACTATCACATTGTACGTCTTTTAAAGTAGCATCTCAATAATATTTTTCAGTTGTTGTGCGCTTCTGCAAATACATATATATATAATGTATGCACTTAAATACTATCAACTAGGCATACATAACATGTATTTTACTATTATGCGAATAATATGTACTTGTTTGCTACTTTCCTGCATTGCAATGCCCGTTCGCGATCATTTATCCATCCGACAAGTTTTCCTCAAACATTATGATATGCATACAAACTACTTTTATACCTAATACCTACTCTATCTCTGACTGCAACTGTTGATGTACTTTGTGTGTGATGATGTGTAGGTAGTTCTCATCAAAATTGATTTGGCATCACTGAATTTGTATGAAAAAAGTTAGTTCTCAGTTGCTCATGGACCGTCCGTGAGTGAGTGAGCAAGGTTAAAAAATTTCTTTGAGTGCAGTGCAGAGAGTTTGGAAGGAAAAGGGCTCTTCTTTGATTATCCTCTCCTGCTCCTCGCTCTCTCTCTCTCTCTTTCTTTCTTGCTGTCTCGTAGTTTACCATCACATCGTTAACTTGGTCAATGTAGAAAAAAATGTATTTGCGTTTAGATCATTTTCTACACGTGAAAGAAAGAAAAAATATTCCTAAACTTTTTTTGGTGAGCGTGATGAAAGTGTAAAGTTGCAGGTAGACTGATTGTCTACATTTTTAAAGTGACATGCAAACATGCTATATAAAACGAGTCGTTGATAGGAGGTACATTATCTTCACTCCAGCACACAACCAACTGCAATAAGCAGTTTGTTTTGTTCAATCGCTTTTTCCAAAAAAATTCCATGCAATAAACGGCAGCAAAGTGTGAAGTTGCTTACTATGTGTACTTCTTCGAGATAAAATTCCCTGCTGCATCTCTACTTGATCTACATCTGATGATAGTTGTTGTTGTTGATGGGAATCAAGTTTAATTTTTTGCTTTTCTACTATGTTCACGGTGATGGTTAAGAGTGGAGTGATAGTAAGTAGTAGTTTGTAGCATCATCCATCAATTGGAGTATGAATTTTTTTATTGCTAATTTTCGCAGTGAGGTAGGTAAGCAATAAGAAGGCTACCGCCTGTTCAACTTGTACAGTGTATGAGTGGAAACTGTCAAAAAGTGTCGGCGAAAATAAGCTTTCATCAAATTTTATACTTTGCATGCCATCGTCATGTAGCCATCATAAAAACCTATACATTATAAGCATCAAATAGTAATTGTGAGGTGCGTTGCTGACTTGTATGTGAACTGTGCATTCACATTTTGTGTATCTGTGTAGTGTTTTGGTAAAATAAACTTGGTTGTATAAAGTAAGTACTGAAGCCAACACATGCAAAAGTGACGATGATGATGATGGTGGTGGCAGCGGTAGCAATAGAGATATGATTCAGTTTGCTTCTCTGTCAGGCGGCAGGTTTCTTTCACTCTTGCTTCTTTCTCCCTTTCTACGCACATAAAAAGTTTGCAACTTTCATTATTTTCATAGAGGAAAATCAGTCAAGCGAAGGAAACAATAAAAGTGTCTTTACAAGTATGACAATGACACGCTATAAACTACCAAAGGCTTGTCTAATATATACATAATTTAATGATTTCTCTTAAATATATTCAATTTACCTGTACAATACACCACAAACAATGTGTAACAAGGTGGCTTACCTGAAAGTTTTATGTTGTCTGACGTAGTTTGTGTACATTGAGCGTCATGATGATGATGATGATGATGTGATCTCGATTTTTCACACGGAAAACTTTATCAATATCGTACCAATTTCATTAGAAGTTGTTTGCTATTTTTGAGTTTGTTTTGAGCATTGGAAGGTGTGCTCCTCATTTTTTCCTAGAACGATTTGAGAACGTAAATGTCATATATTGATTTTCCCGTCGGAGTAATTTTAATTACTGGAGAAACTTGAAATGAAGCTTTTGTTCAATTTGGGTATGTGTCCTATACGTATACCTTTTTTATTTTCAATCAGTTCTGTCAGAATTAAAACAAAAAATAAAACTTGCTTGTCTGTACATACACTTTCCTGCAGTAAATGTTTCTTCTGTAAATTGAAACGCTTATGTATTTTAGGTACTTTTGTATGCTAGACTTATGTACATTATATTATTCTTTGTGCTTTTTGTCTAAACAACATGGAGCAGAATAGTTTAAAAAACTATATTGTTATTTTGCTTCCATATTATTTTCAAACCACCTTAAATTTTCCTTCCAAATCATTGCATTGTCATCTCATGAATAAATTTCATATAAAGACATGTGTACATTAGTATTATTATTATTACTCTTTGTCGTTAACAAATCGTTGAAAAATCAACGCGTTGAATGTGTGATGTCAATGGTAAAGACGCCGAGGCATTTTTCATGTTAAAAATGAACTCTTGTAAGTTGAATAATTTCAGTGGAGACAAAAAGAGTCAGAGTGAGGGAGAGATAGAGAAGTGATCATGAGGAGCATGTATATCAAGACAAGAGACGGAAGATAAAATTCACTATTTAAACCATCGTAATAATGTCATTATCAATTCCACTACCTCCATTAAGTAAGCCAAAGACTTATTCTTTTACAGCCATTAAGTCGATATGTGTGTGTGTACCTATGTACATATATTCCTAATAATAATATTACAATTACAGCAACTCATTATTATTATTATAGGATTTTCTGTGTGTGTGTGTGAACTGATAATAGGATATATACGTTAGTTGACATGAAAATTGAGTACTATATTTAAAGTTTCCTTATATTACTAAGCTTACTCTGTATGGAATTTACAAAATATGTAATAAGAGGATGTTACTAAAATCTTGCTTAAGTGGAAAGTCCAAGGCTTGTCTACAACGACCACACTGCCATCATCTTCACGGCACAGAACTGCTATAATGTGCTGACAAATCCTTGAAATAAAGCGGTTTTAACAACGTAGCTGTTTAATTTTATTTATTTTTTTCAAATAGCGTCTACACTTTTATTGAACGTTTTTTATTATTTCTAAAAGCTTATTGAATCTTTACGTTTTTATAACAATGTGAAGTCTTTCTTTGTGCAAAGTTTTTATTCTGCTTTTAAAGGTACCGTCGATTCGCCTAAAACAATAAAATAATACCTACATTATTTGTTGTGTACGCAATTTTTCACATTACCCCTTAACGGAATGTTTTAAGTACAATGTAATAGTACAATTGACAGACAGACAAAGAGTTGTTATTTTCGTTTTCCTACGTATATAGCACATATCACAGTATAAATACAACATTAAGTTTCCAAGCTTAAAAAGTAATAACTGTTGACTAAAATGTAGCAGCGGCTTAAGATTTTCAGTTTAGTCAACACTGTAAGTAGTACCTATCTACAAAAGGAATATAATGCTCTCTTCTTCTTCTTCTACTCCTATTTCTTCTTCTTTTCTTGTTGGTCGTTATATATAATAAATATTACCTATGCCTAGTTTCCAACAAGCATGCATAAAAATGTACAAAAAATAATGTCAGAAAGATGTCTTACGTTTACTATGAACTTGTGCATTACTTACTATTATTACACGAACGTCTATCTTTTTAAACAGTTGAGCTAATACAGAAGATGATGATAGTTAAAGCTGCTGTTGAATAATATTCTTTCGAATTGAATTGCATGAAAAAGACACTACATATCCATAAAATACTAAACTGCTGCTACCACTACTACTAATAATAATAATACCAGAAGGAATGACTGCTCATGTGGCTGATCGGTATTGAAAGAGACCTGCCTTTGCGTGCAAATAGACGCTAACAATAAAGAGGATAATAATAATCATGATCATCATCCATGCTAAATATTATGTATATGTATAAGAAGTGTTGGATCTGGAAAATTTAGCCCATTTCGCTTGTTTCTTTGATTCAAGTAGCACTTTGCTCCTTCTTTCTCTCTCTCTCTCTCTCCATCATCCTCCTTCGTTTTTTTACTATCACTTTTTCTACTTCAACTTGTTTTCTTCCATCAACCACAAACATCATCATCAAAACATTTCTGTTGTATGAACAACTTGTACCATTCACTTTTATACGCCATCAGAGTGATCATCACCATCATCATAAAAAAATTGCAAATACCTAGAGAGCTTTGTAACACGAGTAGTGAAGAGAAGAAGAGGAAGAAAAAAAGTGGAAGTAGTTGAGTGGAGAGTTAGTATAGTTCTCTCTGAACTCGCCGAACCGAGTGAGAGCAGTCAAGGGAGTATACATACAATAACAGTGTGCAGAACAGAGCAGCAGGAGCAACAATCTGCTGTTACAGTTATTTGATTATTAGTTTCATTTCATCATTACTATTATTATTTCTTCCCTCTTGTGTCTCAGATTTGGGGCTTTTTCTCAGCGGTTGGTTTACTACTTCTTGTGTCTTCGACTTTTCCCTTCCAGCTTCTACTCCTTTTTCCTAATAAATACATTATTATTACATGTGTACACATGTACGTGTACGTAGTAAAGTAATAGCGAAAAAAATGGTCATCGTAATAATAAGCTTTTTGATTTCATGAACGGACACAGAATGGAAAAGTAAAAGAAAAAGACTTTTGGCTTAGACGAATGATAATATGGATAATATGATATAGTCATAATTTGTGTTAAGTCTTTAAGTAAGTCATTCCATTCAGCGTGGTACATGAAAAATTATTACAGTGACTGTTGTGTATACTCTAATATACCACACACCAGACCATCATCATCGTTCCTTTTAGTTGTGAGTGGCCGTACATGTGCATATTACCCATAAGTATTTCAAAGCCCCATTCTATTCGTATCATCATCACCAACGAAAAAGGTTTTCTTGTTTGTTCACCATTCACCATCGTTGTCGTCGTCGTCATCATCATCACTTTTTGGTGCTGGTGTTCTTACTCTTTTAGGATTGAATCACCAAACGTAGTGTGCTGTGGTGGTATCGACGCCTGTACAAGTACTTATACTAACCGTGCAGCAAAAACAGCAGCAGGAGCAGCAGCAGCAGCAAAACTTGAGAAGAATATTATCTCTGTTCATGTGCATGTACCTAACGGAGTATAGGAAAGCCTCATCTGGAACAAAGTCAGTGGCCATCAAGATCTTTGACCGCATTCAAGTATAAGCATTCGGCCAGGACGTAATTTATCAATTAATTTTACTACTACAACTTCTTTCGAGAAGGAGAGGAAAAAAGAGAGAGAAGAAGCTTGTTTTCAAGTAAGGCAAGGCAACAACTCTTCTTTTTCTTATCGCTGACCGATTTGCAATCTCACTTAGTACTATTGCACCATTTTTTCTCCATAAAATGTGGAGTTTTGTGTGTATGACTTGTTGTGATCGTCATCAGCAGAAGCACCGAATCGCTTCCAAGTTCGAATAAAGACAAAAAACACGTTCTCTACAGAAAAGAGGACAAAAAACGTTGTAAACTTATCATAAGATTCTTCGGTGCGCGTCTTCACTCCTTTTTGACGGGACGCTGGGAATTTAATTCCTATGTAAAGAATGGTGGAATATGGTCGGCAGCCGTAGAGATACAAGCCTCACCAGTAGCAGTGGTGGCAGCAGATTACTACTAATCAAACAAAAGCCAAAACTTTACCAAAACAAAGTTGACAGTTGCAGACAGTATTTTGGATGTGGGATCAAGGTGCTTGCCAAGTCTCGATTGTGGACTAAAAAATTTCACGAACTTGTCAAGCGCATTTCCATTATCCGCTTCCGTAAAGGTCATCAGCAGCATTCCAAAAGTTGTAAAAGTGATACATGTTGTGATTGGTTGGTAATCAAAAAGCGCACCGATGGGATATTAGTGCTAGTGGCTCGTGGTCCTGTGCATTGTGCTTATGTTGACAGTTGAGAGAGAGAGTGTGTGTTAGAGTGAAAGGGAAAGCTTTAGGTCTCTCATAATGTTTCTGTGATAGCTATCTATTATAACTGACCAATAGATTTCAATAATATTGCTACTAGTGTGGAGCATGAATAGAACAAACAATTGCGTTGGTGTGTGCTGGTGCTGCTTCTAATTGAAAATTATGCCTATCCGATGAACTGGGGCAAAGAAAGCAAATCATGAATACTTCTTGTTTCTGAACAGAAAGTTCTTTAAAAAAGTTTGCAAATTATAAAATTCTATGTCAATACCCCTAACATTCTTTAAATCAAACTTGCAAAAAAATTGTGAACAGTTGATGTATTTCCATTTCCATTTTATTTCAAATTTTTCCATACATTCCAGCCAATTTCCATCAAAAGAGAAAAAAATAAGACGCTCATTATTTGCCTGTTGTTTTCTTTTCGAGTAGCAATTTTTAGTACTACTTTTGTTCTGGGGATCTCCGATGATGCTTAAATAGTTTAGCCATTATCATCATACAATATACAAGATATCTCAACACAATTTTTTACTTATTACTTAACAAAACGAAAAAAAGGTACCAAAAAATTTATTACATATATATAGAAAACTAAATGAAAGTTTTTGTACAAACTTTTATTTAAAAAAAATTATACAAGCATAGTCAATACAAGATTTTGACAAAGGAGGCATTTAAATAAGAAGTTAAATTACTGTGTGGTTGTATGTACCCACCAAAATATTTTTGAAACTGTTTGATATCGTACATATCGCTGTATCACACACGTCATTATCAGCATTCATCATCGTCGTCGTCGTCATCATCATCATCATCAGCGTTAAACTGTTTAAAAGTGTGTAAGAGGTGACATTGCGTGTGTGACGTAAATGTGGAAGCAACCTGATTAAACATTTGAAGCGATAAAAAGCAGAGCGTAGTAAGCAGAGTCACTGACAGAAGAAGGGAGCGGAGAAACGAAAAAAATATACAAGAAAAACAACAAACAAACATTGTTCTTTTGGAAAAAGATATCTACCTATTACTACTACTATTATTACATCCATCAATTTTATATACCCACCACCACCACCACCACCACTACCGTATCATCATCGCCAACAACCAACATTACTGTTATTTTGTCTTTTTTGTCTTGTACTTTTTCTTCTTATGAAACTTAACTATCTGCTACTTCATCAAATCAAAGTCATTAGTTGAAGATCAACTTTTGAGCACTTATCAACATCACTCACACATACAACAACAACAGCAGCAACAACAACTACACTCGTTTCTATTTTTGATTGTAAGGAAAACGCAAAGTAGCATTAATGGGGAAAAATACTGGAGATATTTTTAATGGAGTAAAAAGCTGCCGTTGTTGTACTACTATGCATGTGTGAAAACACGAACACTGGACTGGAATATAGATAGAATGTGAATGTCTGTTTGGAACAGTTAAATTTGGAAACAAGGCATGCTTATAATCTTTAAAATGATAAATTTGTCGTTTGGATGTTGTAAATTTGGATCTAACGAGTTTTAAAAAAGAGGCATAATAATAATTATTATTATTGATAGCGTATATCAGCAATCTTCACACTTTTCCGAGGAAAAAAAGAGGAGGAGCATTTTTTTTGCTGCTTCTTTTTTTCGAGAACAGCTACATATATATATATACCTATACCTATTATTTCACTGCCAGATAACTGTTTCAAAATTTTATGACTTGGGTTAAGATTACTTTTACGTGTGGTAGTTAACAGCACAGCTATTTTTCACTTTGGAGCAAAATTATCAAAACCTACAAATTGTTCACGGTATAAACATATAGTTGGAAAACTGAAAGTAGTCAAAAAAAGTAATATTAAAGGAGGTAATATTAGAGGAGAGGTGAGGAGGTAATATTAAAGTACCCAAGGAGCGTTTAGGGGTTGTCATACTTGGCTGAAAGTCAGTAGGGTTTTTGCCCTCAGTCTGGAGAATCTGCATACCAAGTTTGAAGTCAATCGGTCCAAGCGTTCAAAAGTTATAGCGCCAACTACCGCCACGGGACAGACTGACAGCCTGAAATTATAAAGTAGCACCATACGCGCTACCTAGTAATAATAATAACAAATTGATGTGACTGACTTGCTGGTTGTTAGCACAGACAAATACTTAGTTGTCATTTTTATTTATTTATTTTTTATCATGTATCATCGTCAATAAATACAACATTGAGATAAATCTGAAGCTGAAAGTCAGTAGGGTTCTTGCCCTCAGTCGGGAGAATCTGCATACCAAGTTTGAAGTCAATAGGTCCAAGCGTTCAAAAGTTATAGCGCCAACTACCGCCACGGGACAGACTGACAGCCTGAAATTATAAAATAACACCATACGCGCTACCTAGTAATAACAACAAATGGATGTGACTGACTTGCTGGTTGTTAGCACAGATAAATACTTAGTTGTCATTTTTATTTATTTATTTTTTATCATGTATCATCGTCAATAAATACAACATTGAGATAAATCTGAGTGTTCCAATCACGAGTCGATGACAAATAAGGCACTGTTCGTAGAAGTGGTATAATTTGACATTTTTTTGACTAGCTTTCGGAAAAATAAGAAAAGACTGTATAATAATATAACTACATAAATACATACATACGTGTAAGTATATACAATGTTTATACCACATAGCCATCAATATTATTAGCAATATAGTATTTATTATTATATTGCATTCCATTTTATAACAAAAAATAATTACAATGAAACAGTTTGAGTGTGGATACAATAGTATTGTGTAATGTGTATGTATGTATGCTTTATATAATATTGTGATTGCAGGACAAGCGAGTACCTGCAAGATAAAAAATAAGTTTTTCTTTGCGAAACGATTATTATTACAATAGTCATAGTCGTCGTCGTCGTGTGTGTGTCAATAATCAACGTCCGTGGAGTAGTGGTGGTGCTGGTAGGTAACGCAATATCGTCTGATGAAAATACCGAGAATGGTTCGAGTGCTAAAGTGGATGATGATGATAATGCCGCAAAGCAGCCCCCGCCGCTTTGTCAAGTATCGTTTTCCGATGAGCTATTACAGGCTATCAAAGGTACTTGAAAATTCTGACGGTGAAGCTTTTTGAACTGTTCCTTCTCCCGTGGAGTTTCTGGTTGCTCGCACAAATACGACGCGTAGATTAGCTCTGCAAATAATCCAATCAGATATGTATATAAAAAAGAAAAAGAACAGACACATTCCTGATTAATTGACAGAGTAAAACTTGTTGGGTAAAAACAATAATTAATTTAATTAAACTTGACGCATTGTCAAGTTTATCTCTCTCTTTCTCTCATTAGGAAAGAATTTCATCATATCACGTTTAATAATAGCTTTCAGCATTCCAACTTTACTAGTAGTAATACATTTAATCAGCCAGCAGGTTTTACTATATAAAAAGCCATCCTTTTATAATAAATAATAATAACTTACCCTGTTCGTTGAAAATAGGCGAGGCTTGCACCGAGTTAAAAATACTTTGTATCTGCACAAAGTCACATTGAATCTTCTGCCATGACGTTATCTCCGTCACAAGTTTTGCAAGTTGGCGACACTTTTCGAAATCGATATGTCCGTTTGGAAGTCTGTCAAAAGGAGAAGAAAAAAAATTACAATACAGACATGCTCGCCAAATTGTTGTTATTTTTTGTTATTAAATGCAGAATAAAAGACTTTTTTGTACGTGATGGATTAGCAAAAAATACGACATTTCTTCTTAGTTGATTTACTTTTTTTTCGACAAGACATGCTCGCCAAATTGTTGTTATTTTTTGTTATTAAATGCAGAATAAAAGACTTTTTTGTACGTGATGGATTAGCAAAAAATACGACATTTCTTCTTAGTTGATTTACTTTTTTTCGACAATATTATTATGTCAAAGACATACGATACTATTGCTACTACAATACTTTTTTTTTACTTTTTTCGGTAGTAAGTAGTAAGTACCTACCCCAACTTTAATATTCTATACCCAGTAAAAAAAGCAGTAAAAAAGTTACAAAGAAGGAGAAAGAGAAAAAAACAAAACTTTCCTTTAAGTAGTTGGAATTGGTGAAAACAAAAGAGAAAGTGGGGAATAGCTACTTTAACATTTATTTCTTCATCAACAAGTTACTCGTAATGTATGTATAATGTAAGTGGGTATGTATGGATGTACACATTGTATACCTGGAAGGGTGAACAGAGTCAAGATTGTAGATGTCCTTCATCAGGAGAGAAAAGTATGGCACAAGTATTCTGTAAGTTTGACTGTCACCAGTGGCTGCTGTGGTACTCGTGCACTGCCACACAGCCGCCTGAGAGAGAGATAAAGTTAATGATAAATTGAATGACAAGTTGGAACAACCGTTTCGTGTCAATTTTCATCAGCAAAAACTTGCTTGCTCTCTCTCTCTCTCTCTCGTTGTCTCACATAAATAAAAAGGCGTACGACGAGAGAGTAATGTATAAAAGATGAAAAAATGGAGAGAAACGAAGAAATACAAAACTTTGTTGAATGCTTTCTTCCTGTAACTTGATTCCACCCAATAATAATAATAATAGTAATGACAAAAGAAACTTTCCTTTTTACCTTGTATAACTTTCTATAAGGCGCATAATTCTGCTGAGGATCCACGGCTTTCTCCACTTCTGCAAGCTCTGTGTATAACGGCTTGTTCCACTAGACGGCGGCAAAAATATATATAAAAATAAAAGAGAGAAAGTGGAGAGATCACATTACTCATTCTTAGATATACATACATATACGTACATGCATACATAAATTTTCTTCATCATTATCAAGTTGGTTACTCAACAAATCATTTGTTGGCTAAGTTATAACTTGCAGCCATGCTGCAATATTTTGCTTGTCATTTGAGTCGAGTCAGGTTTTCTTCTGGCCCTACTTCTGGCAACATTCATCTACGTCGTTAGAGTATGTTTTTAGTTGGCAAAACTCAAGAAATTTTCCTCAACGAGAAAATCATCACCACAGGCAAATTAAAATATAGAGAAATTTCTTATTGACTTTCACTCTCTCTCTTTCTCTTCCTCTTTTTCTTCCATTCAGAATATTAATGAGACATGGCGAAAAATTAGTTATGTCAATCACAGCAACAACAACTCAAAATAATTTTCTCCTTTTCCATTCCTTTATTTCTCTCTTTTACTCTCACTCTCACTTTCTCTCTCCCTCTCCCTCTCTCTTTCTAGCAAAAACTCTTACTTTGCCACTTGGATCCAAT
>JAHZMT010001176.1:0-22500 GCA_027743785.1 Sinhomidia bicolor
GAAAAACTTTTTTCTTTTAAAATAATAAAATAAATGGAACATGTGTGTGTTACAACTTCCTATGCATGTTACGTGTAAAATAAAGTGTTGTTTCTCTGGGCCTGGGTACACACGTATTAATTACTTTTAGGCACTTGAAAAGACAAACCTACTTTTTGCTGTTGTCACTCGATTGCATTCCCACAATATATGTAGGCACTTACACAGTATTTTTTACCTGTTTACCTGGAATTGTTGTTGCATGTGCAAAAACTGGAAAACTCGTTTTGTTTGACTTTATCCAAATGGTTCTTCCCTATTTAATTGCAGTAAAAGGATAATGACCATACTTGCGATAACATATAGAGTTATATAAAAAGTAAGCCTTTTCCTTGTCAGAAAGATCAAGTTGCATAGAGAATGTTCAATTTTTGTAGCTTCAAGCCATTAAAAAAAACCTATATAGGTAAGCGCTTCTGTGCAGAGAATGCATGGACTACGTTTCTCCGTGTCGTGCAAAATCCAGGGCAGCGATGAGCAACATGAAAGCCCAATATAATTCGTTATTACTTGAACATTTAAACACATCATCTACATACTTGGCATGATTATAAAGAAATGATTATAAGGTTATACCATGACTTTTGAAGGTAGTATTTTCTGCATGGTTTTTTTGGCATTTATATTTTTTAGCTCCCAAATTTCCTACCATTACACATTCTGGCTGGGCTATTATACTCTTCTGGTTTTGATCACAAATAACAGGTGGGTAGGTATCTCACTCTCAACTGATGTAAGTATTTTCATAATGGTCCTATCTCATCTCAACCAAATTTTACATTTTTGGCTACTAAAGTAGTGGCGACGATGATGGTCTTGTAAAGACTGACTTACCATGGTTGCTACTTTGTGTAGCAAAAAAAGTTGATGCAAAAGTGCTCATTCCTCGTACATGTGCTGCGAATGACCAGCTTATCAAGATTTTATAGAGCTACCTGTTGCTCTATGTAGGTATGTGTAAGCATGTATCTCTGTCCACATGAATGCATTCGCTTACACCTATAAACATGGCCAAAATCCAACCTCAACGTATTTTTAATAGCTCAAGATCCATACCACCATGGGTATGTTGATGACTGCATCCTAGACTGGCCGGTTGGTCGTATGTATTTACAGTATTAAAAAAGAAGGACAGGTACCAGTATTTCAGAGTACTACTTATAAATAAAATAGCTGCTGTTTAGCTATTTTGTGTGGCGTCAATTTCTGTTTGATTCTTTGCTCTTCTATTCCAAAGGCTTTATTATAATATTTAATCTGTGTAAAAATAACCAATGTTGAACAATGGGCCAACAAAGCATGTGAATTAAATACCTACTTATCATATATTGTAAGCTTATCTTTGTACATCGTAGTAGTAGCATTTACCATGTAAACCTATTCTTATCGAATTAAGCTATCTTTTACATAAACATAAATATATATATAAGTTTTTTTATTTAAAAATCTTCACTCGTTCTTCTGACCAACCATGCCAGGATAGCGTAGCAGCACTACTCACAGAGTTTGTACAATAATGCATTGATTTTTTTTGCCGAGATAGCGTGTTTATTTTTTAAAAATTGCGTTGTGGTCTCTGCGCACTGTGAGTGTGGTGTTAGTAGCCTTCCTCGTTTTGTAATTATTATTATCAAAATGAGATTTTGTACATGTACATGGTCTCTTCTTCCCCTCTAGTTCATCATCATCACTATCATTGTCGTCAGTTTTGACTGAGGTTACAACAGCAAAGAATAAAATGAGATTTGTGGCAAAATAAAGTAAAATGTGTACTACACAAGACCACAAAAAAATTATATACAGATATAACAACAGCACCACATCCTATGCTTAAGTTGAAACAATACAACAATGCAAACTGTAAAATACTGTTGCTGAGACTTCACTGCAAAAAAACCTGCAATCTGAAGAAGATGGCTACAAAGAAGAAGCAGTAAAAAAACCAGGCTCGGTTGACCACTCGACTCATCTTGTTGATGGCTTTTTGTGCGTTTCAATTCAGTTAAATAATAAACCGTATTGTAGATAGATACACACTGCAAATATACGTATGATATATATATATATAGACTATTGACTTGTTGCATAAACAGAAACGTTCAAGATGACGGGTATGTATATACCTAAAATTCTCGGGTTATAGGTAGTCGTCGTCATCTTCGCAGAAAAAGAATAAAAGTAGATAGAGTGGCATTATAAAAAATTATTGCCGTAAGGATGGTCGATGGTCGTCATCAAATGAAAAGAAAAAAAAATAGCTGACGGGATTTTTAACCCAAAGGCAAGCACTGATTGCAAACTCAGTCAGATTGCAGTTGAAACTTGTGGTGTGTGTACAGTAGTGAGTTTTTGTGGTCAAGAATATATGGTGATCATGGGAAAATGTTTTAAATATAAGAAATTAATAATACTTAATAACAATAATACACTTGTTCAAACAAAAGTATTTACGGGTTTTGTCCTAATTTTTTAAATTGTCTGGACACGCTACGCTCATGCCATTCGTTTAAAATATGAGCTTATAAAATAAGTGCAAATTAATTCAAAGTTGCTTTGGATTTTGCAGTATTTTTATGCAGCAGGTAAGTATATAATAGTCTTTTATATTTTGTTTAAATGAAGTGTGGAAGTGGTGGACTTTGACATTGACTTGGTCAATGCCAAGGTGTGCAGCAAAAGCGTGCGAATTATTCCATATCAAAAATTGGTTCGGACACAAAAGTTGTTAAGATGCGCGGAAATATAATTACAGTTTTATGCAGTTATTCATTACAAATCTATATATTTTTGTCAATATGCGCATAATATTTTCTGGCTGGACATTTCGATGGAAATTAATATCCTTTTACTTCTTCAATTTGCAAAGTAATGCAAGCATTTATTTGTGTGAGCTAACGAACAAATATTATTATTATTGCAACGACGACGGTTGTATGATGACTTGTTCTTTGTTGACCTTATCTTGCTGCTGCTGATTGTAAAAGTTTAGTTGCCAGTAGCGCAGTAGTGGTTTATTATATGATCAGAGATTGTCAGAAAGGAAGGAAGGAAGAGAAGGATTGAAAAGAGCAAATAATGAAGGTGATCCAGTCGTACGTATTATTATTATTATAACATGTAGAAGAGACGATTGGTTTGGTTTCCGTTGTTGTTGCAATGATGATAATGATTACAAATATTGAAAAAAATATATAATCTTGAATTCCTAAAGTGTTGAATACCTATACAATACACAGTAGTCATATGCATGTTACTTTACTACTACTAATGCTAATCTTCATGCTTTACTTTAGTTTACCGACGAGAAGAGTCAAAATAATAATCAAGTAAGCATAAGATATTTTTATTTTCTGCTTTAAGATTCAAGGTGAAGGCTTTGTTTGTCGTAATAATTCTATATGATTGATAATATGATGGTTAATAGCTGTTCTGGTTACTTAGGTTTAAAATAATTTTATGAGTAGCAACCAGATTTTTTAATGTTTTACGGTATAAATATACATGGCTAACGATATCAGACAGTTTGAAGATATATACCTATATACATAGTTTTTAAGTGTGCGAAAAATGTATTAAACATGGCGGTAGTAATAATAAAATTAACGTAAGGTGTTGTATGACATGTGTTGGTGTGGTTCCGTCATTGCCATTGTACTTGAACTTCCTCCTATTTAAGTAGTTTGTACCATTTTGACTAGTTTTAAAAGCAATCATTAAAAGTTGCAAAAATGTAATTTGCTACGTCATCTGATGTAATATCGATTATTACATTTGTTTAAAAATGTAGCAAAAGGAAACTGATCAAATTGAAAATGTAAATTACATGAAATTTTTGCTGCCAGTAGTAGCTGGACAGTTTGCTTCTAAACTTTCTTCATTTCGCCTAAATATAATTGTTTCAGAAAACTATAATTACCTACGCGTCTAAAATACTGCCATGCATAGGGTTCGTTTTTCTGCACAAAATTCTCTAGTTAAGAATACTAGTCAGGTAGTCCTCGCATCGCATACTGAAAATTAATCATTATAAAATGATCATACGAAAGGGACGTACAGCTTAATAAATACAGGAATATATATTTATTTTTAAATTTCATGTTTTACCTACGTACATATTGTGCGTGTATGAAGTAACTATGAGTGCATTCATTGATAAAACGTGGGAACATTTTTAATGAATTACATGTTGTATGAACACATGCAACATGTTCAGCAACTAGATTTAAATAATCTTTAATAGTGATATAAGCAATCGCATTCAAACACGCACGCTATTTTTGCTTAATTATTCATATAGGTAGTAAACCCGTATTTTTATCCCATTGTAGTTAAACCAATGGAATAGTAAAAGTATTAATTATATTACATTGCATTACATGGCATAAAAAGGAATCAGGCACTAGAACCGATGTACAATAGAAGGATAATTCCAATTTTATAATAATAAACTGAGATAGCTATGGTTTCCACTTCCACCTCCAACAGCATGAGTCATTGAACCAAAGAAAATAACAGCAAACACATGATTTTAATGTACGGGTGCCCTGCTTACCTCAGTCGAATTAATTTGCTTATTTTTCCACGATTTCTCGTATCATTTTATCTTTACGCATTTTATTCCTTTTTCCCCACGTATAAGAAAAAATCTAATTGGAACTAAAAGTTGATCTCGTATATTTAAAAAAAATAATGATGAATCCTTTTGTGCACTTCCTTCCTTAACCCAGTACAAAGAACACTAGTTTAGTTTATACAGATCACTCTGTATTTCCCAAATAAAAGGTGACACTGATCGAGTTCATGGGTTTTCACTGTTCCTTTCGTTGGCACGTCACCCGAGCAATAACAACAATGTGATAATAAGCTATTCCGCATTCGTTTTGTTCACAAGCTTCATTATTTAACACAAATTTTCCGCATGTAAAAGGACCTCCGTCCTTGTGTCCTCTGGGGGTTAGTCTGCTACTACAAGCTATTCTTGATACAAACAAGGAAAAGGGGTTCTCCAATTACCCAACAATTCATTACCATAATACTATATCCTTGACGAAAAAAGGAAAAGGGCTACGCACTCCGCTCACTTGCACAACTCATCCTATTTTTTGACGCTTTATACATACGTCACACCAAACAACATGCCAGTAACACCAGGGAAAAAACATACATGTCTATTAATAACATATTATTCTGGTGAATGCAAATAAATGTAGATCACAAAATAAATAGCCAAACAATCATCATCAGTATTCAGTACTGCTGCTGAGTTGCCGGTTTAATGTATACAACAGCAACAATCTAATAACAATGCACACAGTCATTCTATTCATTCATTGTTCATCAGCAGCAGATCCGCGTCCTATTTTCCATTATTAAAATATTTTACTCGCACCCCTACCATCATTTTCATGTCTGTATTTACCTATACGATGGATAAAGCAAACAGATATAAATGCAGTGCCAATATCATCATCACCCACCACACACATACCTATACTGTCGTTTTGAGTATCGACATGATCATCATGATCAATGATCATCACCCATGCAAATAAGAACCACCACCAACCAGATCATACAGTTTAGTGAAGCAAATCATTCGATTCATAAGACATGGTTGATAGGTTTGCTTGATAGGTTGATAGGTGGTACAAAATCAAGCAGAAATACAGTTAGTAAGATTTGCTTGCGGTGCGGTGCCTACAAAAAAATAATATTAAGTAACAAAGGCTAGTGCAGTGGACAACCGCAAGTAAAACAAGAAGCGTCTCTTGTGATAAAAAAATATACATACCTATGCAACTTAATAAGAAAGACTTACTGTGTGCGTGCTTGCTTGCTTGCTATAGATAAGCTCTGTGTGTTTATTACAAATGCATAATGCTAGCAAGCTAACGCTACTAACTGCAGCTAGTGCAGCACAGCTACACAGCAAAACAGCAATTATTATTATGTGATCAATAACTTGGTGCACTTGACGCACATTTTACTTTTTGTCTCCTTCTTTTCCACCATACCACCACCTTCATCGTCATTTTAAAATCAGAGGAACATGCATGTTTTTTTCTGAGTGGCGAGTGCTAGCGTGAATCTGAATTAAGAATGGGTGATCATAATTTGTTAACATTTTTTTAAAGATGTGCACAAAGAGTGTACATATATCGCGTTGTAGTCGTCAAAGAAGCAGTTGATGTGATGGTTGGTTCTTCTGTGTATTAATTTGAGTGAGCCTTCCCTTCTTCTTCTTCTGATTGTCTGTTGGAATTCGTTTTTGTGATAGTAGTAGTATTGGCGGCGGCAGTAGGACTGATATGGTATTATGCAAATTAGGTAGATGTATAGGTGTATGATTTTCTTGTACGCTGAAAAAAGTAGTAATTTTTTAAGCAGTTTGTTAATAAAAGCAGTAGAGAGAGATAACTAACGCTAAAAAAGTATATAGGCTACAAGGAACACGATGACCTTCCTCATTTTAATGAATTGTGTAATGAAGACAAAACAGGAATGAAAAGGAATGGAGGCAGGCAGTGAAGAAAATAATAATAATAAATATAGTGTGCGTTATGTTAGCAGCTAGTGAAGCATTATTATTATAAAAGGTGGTTTGACCAATGGCTGGTTAACAATTTAACAGTGTAATAATATCCGCTTCACGTTACACATAACATTTAAAAATAATAGTCATTGTAATTACAATACCGATACTGGCTGATAAAATAGTTTTGCTGGTCAAGACGAAGAAGGAAAAAGTTTTCATATTTTTAGTTTTATTTTGCTTTGATACTGTTGCATTCTTACTATATACTTATCTCTTTGCTTCTCTCTGTGTGTGTGTCCCATCCACTATTTTGAGAAATTGCATGGAAACTGTGAGGTCGATCAAATAGTGGTGATTTGTTTACTGAAGGTGATGCAAGTTGACTTGTTGGCATTTCAAGTGCGCGTTCTTCATCATCATCATACTTGCAAAATTGTTTTGTGAGAGGTACATAATCAGTTGGCCACTGGAAGTCTTGGTGATCACTATTTGAGATTTGACTTGCAAGACAGAGAGATTGGGATTTTATCCAAGCTGGAAACGAGTAAGAGAGATAGATAGATGGTGCAGTGCAGAGTGTGGTGGTGGTTGGCTGTTTTTGATATTTAATGCGTCACGTGCGCCTTTCCCCAAACTATAGCTATTAAATAGTTATCGCCTTGTACGAGCTTAACCAGGATATTGACTTGACATTATTGACCTTTTCTTTAAAAGGCGAATGTGATTGGTGTTGTAATGGATGCATAAAGCAAAATGCAGTTTCCAGTTTTTGCTGACATGTAGGAACTTGACATAAGAATTTGTTTGTTTGTAAAAGTGTAGCAATTACAGAATACATGCAAGTTGTCTAAGGACACGAATTCAAGTGCCGCCGTGAGAAAAACTACCAAGTACAATCAAATCATAATAAAACTCAAGAATTTGACCGATAAGTAATTTTTATAGGCGAATTTCCTTTTTTTATTACTGCACAGAGTAAATGCTAATACAAAGTTTATGTAAAAAATAGAGTGATAGTGAATAAATTTATGGAGAGCATCCCAATAGATAAAATATATTTTATTAGCAAAAGGAGAATAGTTAAATTACATAGTTTTTGAATGCAGTCTGTCTGCACGTCACTCAAAGTTCACGTTCAAAGTCAAGTGCAAATACAATTAAAGCAATGTTTGTTCCAAAGCATTTATTCTACATTAGCACAAACGACAACGGTCCCAGTCGACGTCATTAAACCTGCCGCTGTTCAATATTCGCTTTCAGTAAAAAAAACATTTGAAATTCCACATGAAAAGGATAAGAAACTCATATTGTCTACCTAGTGTACGCTTCAAGTGCAGAAACCGATGACTCCATTGTTAGTTCAGACTGAACGAACGAGCAATGAAAATTTAGGCCTTCTTCCATTTCATCTTGTAAAATACTTTAATTTACTTGTGGAATTAGACAGATTAAAGTAGGTTCGTGTTTGTTTAGCCATTAAACATATACGATCACTCAAAAAAATTTTTTTGCACGGTTACGTACTTAAGTAGCGCAGCGTACGCTGTGGTCGTCGCTAAGACAACGGTAACAACAGCGCTCTTGTTGGCAAAGCTGTGTATTATAACTTAACAAAGATATAATATAAATCCAAGCCAAAAAATATGTCTATAGATCACCATCTGAAACAAATCACATCTCCATCGTTATTATCAGCGTAAAAATAACAAAGATATTTAAGACGTTGGCTATGTCAGTCGTCAACATGCGTAATTATAATTGTGCAATATGAATATAAGAACCACAAATCTCTTTATATAAATCTAACTATCACCGCAGTACACAATCAGTTTATTCTTGCAAATAATAGTGAAAAAACTGTGTATGTAGTAGCTAGGTATATATATTCCCCGCTCAAATAATCACACTTACACATAATGATGCTATCGGTATTATATTGTGTTATGTACCACAACACAACAGCAAGTTTAAGAAATGAGTTGCTGTTCATTGGCTTAATTTTTTTAAGAAAAAAAAGACATATAAACTCACACTTCATCATCATCATTTTTGATTTACATAAATACTTGGAGGCTTACACAATGTAAACTTTTTATCTGAAGAATATATAAGATAGTTTTGTGAGCTAAATTGAAGAGAAAAACAGGCTGCGATATACCGTAATAATAAAAATAAATAATAGCAATACTATAAAAAAGCGAACTTGATCTTGAGACGATGATGAAGTTTTACCACATTCTTTACAACACTACTACACTGTTTAGCTGTTGTGATTGTAAGTTGGCAATTTATTATTGCTTTCAGGCAAAATTGATACGATATCTATAATTATCTTAATCATATCATCGTGATAGTTTACTAATAGTATGCTTGATGAAAGATGATCTGTAAAAAACGTTGCATATATGATAACTATTACATTTACAGAATTTTTGGTACACAGGGATGCTTTTACATAACATGAGCAGTTTTTCTTATAGATCAGCAGTCCCATCGTCACCGCTGTAAGAACTAAGAACTCTGTTAGATCTATATCGGAACTTTACATGCTTAACAATTAAATACTTTAGGTAGAAATGAATATAATAGTCATTTAATTATCATTAGTTATCATATAAAAAGACACATACAAAAAATTTACGCATGATTTTCATTGTTAGTATATTAGGATTATATGTATGTATAATTTAAGCTGTGACAAAAAAATAGTTACATATTTCGTATACCTAAATTCTTTAACTGGATTAACTAGCAATAAAAGAATGAAAACTGTAGAGAAGGTAGGCACATTGATGATGTCTGACCAATTTCTGCATAAAATTTTTTCCATTGTATACAGTGCATTACTGGGAAAAAATCGCAAAGTCAAATACACTTTTATTGAGAATTTAGGGAATTGGCTCTTATTGTTAATGTCTAGACCAACTTTGTCTAGAACTTTGTGTCAAATTTTACACGACACGTCAGACTGTAATAATCGTGTAATTAGCAGGTAGATGGGGAAATTTTTTTACTTTATTTGAAATTTTATTCAATGAATTAACGTCCTCTTTATTTTAAATCTGGAAACAAAAAATTTCAGTTTACAATTAGAACTATTATAGTTAATATGAGTAATGAACGAAAAGTGAGTTTGCTAAAAAAGTTGTTCAAAACTCAAATTGGAAATTTGTTAATTTTTTATTTCTTTCAGAATGGTGTTGCGACAGAGTCGTCCACGAGGATTCTGAGTAAGAATTTCTGACGCTTCAAATCTCTATCAACAAAGTGACCCGAAAAAAACTTTGATATTAATCATTATATGTATCTACGTAATTGCCCTGTCTACTCATTCTATCGCCATCGAAGTTGCTAAAGTGATATTATCATCCATTCGTCCGGAAAAAAACTGAAGGAACAAATACGAATATGTTTTACTTTATTATTGTTGATAAATGTGCAGCTTGTATTTTCAAAAGAAAAAAGTGTTAATTTGTAATCCTCGATTGCGCCAAATTCAACGTCAGGCACAAGCTGGAGTGAAAAAATAAAAATCGTAACAAATTCACAGCGCTTCTACTACAAGGCTAACTGTAAATTTCATCTACATTTTATCATGCCCGCCCTGGAAGCGTTCGGTCGGCGATGGCACGTTGGCTCGGATGACTTTGTACTTCCAGGAATCTGTGACCTCATTATAAGGATCTCATGGTGAGCCCTTCCTCTTGACCTCTTCTTCATTATCATTTTATAAAGATCATAAAAATGATTCATCATCGTCAGCGAACTAACAGTAGCGGAACGTCCGACAGTCATCCATTTTTTGTAGGTTACTGACACAAGACACAATTTCTCAATTGAAAGTAAACAGCTAACAAACTTGCATGAAATTCCTTCACCTTTACAGACCCTTCTTTAAGGATACTTCTTTTATATAATTTGCCTAATCATATGATCTGAGTCAACTTTGTGCATAGCATCCTGCAAAATTATCACAGCACCTTCCAAGCAATAAGCAACATCATCTTTTTACCTTTATCCTTTTAATTCACTGAACAAACTATAACAATGTTACAAAGTAACAGTGAGAGAGTAAAAAATGAATATATTCTTTTATACATTCAAAAGTGCTTATGTGTATGATGGAAGTAACCCTATTATAATTCATATACAAAACGGTTTTTATCATTTAGATCATTATCATTAAGATCACAATAATATGCTTATTGTTTTTATCGTGAGAGTAAAAAGGAGAAGAACAGGTTGGTTGCTACATTTCTTTACTGCAAAAAGAATGAGACAATAAGTACTGCGATCATGTAAGATTTAAATATATGTAGTTTACTTGTTTTCTTCACTGTGCTATGACTATGACGAAATGTTGACCATGACATTTTAAGCACTTTGTTTATGTTTTTTATCGTTTTTGTTTGTTTGCTTGAGATGGGAAAAAATGAGCGGATATACAATACATATTAAAATAATATTAAACGAACAAGTATGTTTTCAAGCTGCTTTTTTTAAAAGGAAAAGGTTGTTGGGATGGAGTAATTACATTACTGAATTGTTGATTAACAAAAACTACACCACTTTATTTCCTCAAACATTTTTTTTAAAAAATCAGAAATGTGTCTATTTTTAAACGTGAAAAAATTACGATCGCTTACCAGTTTTTTAAATTCAAATTTATTAAAGGTTTATTGCCACAGCAGTGGTGTATTGGCAAAGCAGCGATGGCCTGGAAGGTGGATGTTCCGGAGGGGATCTTATTAAGTATTTCTTATATGGCAGTTTTGGAATACTACAGCTTATCATCTTTTCAGACATTGCTCTTATTCACAACAGCAAGGCTGGCTCGGTAATGGAGACTAGCGAAAGAAAATACGTGCCATTATGCCTTTACATTAGGTAAGTAGTCAAATTTAATTACGTACTGGTAATATTGTCGTGTTCCACAATAAATTCAGAAGCAAGAATTTACAAAGAGCAAGTTTTAAAAAATGTGCACACCTAAAGGTTTGTAATGATGATGAAATAGACAATAACCTTTCTAGTACAAATTACTGGAGTAAAAAGGTCAAGTTAAAATACCTATACTGCAAATAATAATAGAGGTGTATACTATATAGGTAATAATAATATGTATATAACGCGTCTTCAGTGAACACGTCGATTGTTCTCACGGTACTTCTGTGATCATCATCAAAAGTTGATTGTTAGCAATTAAGCTTCATCAACCATCCATTTAGGAAAAGCAAATGAACAGTGTTGACAATGTACTATAGACTTTGAACATACTTTTTACTATATAAAATAATTGCTTAAAATGGTAATTCACAGTACATTTTTTTTTTCTTTAAAGAAGTTTCGCTTGCTTGACTGAATATTAATTTTTTAAAAACATTCTTGAGAAAAAAATTAGCAACATTTATAATTTTTTTTAAATCAAAATTAACAGCAGCACTAAAAAGGAAAGCAAGCGTGAACCCGTTGCGTTGCCTACCTCATCCCATAATTGTTTTGTCAGAATAGGTACTCAGGAAATACATCATAAAACATTTCCTCCTGACTAATCCTGACTTGTTGTTTTCTTGTATATTTAAAAAGCAAAGCTTTTACAATGCATATAGTTCATGTGACTAATACTCGGAATTAAAATATAATATATTATTTTGATGATATGAACGCTCTTTTAATAAACTTCTCCAACGAACCATATTATTTCTATGCATATTATTTCTCTATTGTTCTTGGCCATGAAATGCATGTTTACGGTGCGTGGGAATGGAATGGGAACCAATTCCGGCTATTTTCTCACTTTTTGGACATTTGTGTTTTCATGTGCATGCTTCCTCATAATTTCCTTTAGTTTTAATTATTTTATTTTGCTCTTTTCAGCTCGTTAAAGTTGTATTACTTTTATTTAGACGAAATCTAAAAGATAGGAATGAATTTTATAGCAGATTCAGTGTTTAAAGGATGGAAAGATTTTTTAAAAATAAATTTTGTAAAATCCGCGTATGTAAATGTTTAAAAAATGCTTCTTTCTTGGCGATGAAATAAAAATCAACGTTTTAGGAAACCGTCAATTTGGTTGACAATGAACTCAATTATGAAAACATTTTATATATTTTTTTTATAATAGAACGCTACTTTTGTTGTTGGAGTTGGTGTGGAACGGGATAGGAACGTACTGGCATTGTCAAAATGTTCTCACATGTCCTGAAGCACCTAGCGCAGAAAATCTTGTGCAAGGTACATGCTGACATGCATCACTATTAATTTTGATTACTGCGCTTTGCTAGCCAAAGAGTACAATTTAATTGGTTTTTTTGCTTAGCTTTGAAATGAAATGATTTTAATTATTATTTTAGGTTTAATTTTCTGCAACTGGCTCCTCATGCTCTTTACATTTATCCTCTTCCTCATTATGTTTGATTCAATGGGTGGACATGATATCAATCTGAGTGAGAATTTGATTTCCGATCCAAAATTGGCCAGATGTTGGAACCTTCGAACGAGATTCCTTTGTTTGTACTGGTGGACACGGAATAAGGATATTGAAACTACATTCAGAGAATTAGGAAGTATGTCGTAAAAAATAATGAGTCATTGTTAATGACCATGCATGCATCTTGACATTCAAAAACAATTTTAAAATGAATACCTTTAACTGTTATATAGTGTACTTTGCGGCTGCGTTTGAAACATCGGATATCGTCCTTTCTGACCTTATCTGTGGTATTATCCTGCTATTCTTAAAGAACCGCGAGCTTAAAAAGAATCAACTGGACAAAGTATCTGTTTCTTCGAGTGATAGTCGAAGCAGCACACCCAGTACATCCTGTACATCTGTGGACGAAGGCAATGATCCCGAAAAGTCCCTTGATCTTCACTGTCAAGCTGTTGAATGGCCAAAAACAGAAGAATGGAATAGCATCCCAATGATTAATCACTATTATCAGTACGCAGTTGCCTGCTACTCTTGGGGTGTTGTTCTATGCACATCCCCTCACCCCTTGTGCGCTCTTTGGAGTGACATGTTTTGTTGTGGCTGCATACGCAAAAATCCCTCACCATTTCAAATTGAAGGCGACAACTGCTGCTTTCTACACTCTGGTTCCGCCAGCGACTCGATCCGCATTGAAAATTCAGAGTTTGTGTTTTGCTCTTTTCACGATCAAGTATTTAAGACGCCTTTTATTGTTGCGCTGGATCATGGTGAAAAGAGCATTGTAATTGCCATCCGGGGAACAATGTCTCATGCTGACGTAATCACGGACGTTTACTGCAGACCGGTGCCCCTAAGTCCCTGGGGCTACCCCGAAAGTTATCGAGTTCATCAAGGCATGTTATTAAATGCCCTAAAGGTTTACGAGAGACTTAAGGAACTGAACATTATTTCACATTTACTGTCGAATCACCCCGATTACAAAATAGTGACTACTGGAACTTCCCTTGGAAGTGCATCCGCCACCCTTCTCAGTTTAATCCTTCGAAAAGAGCATCCCACAGTGGATATCAAGTGCTTCGCTTATTCTCCTTCGGGAGCACTGATGAATGTGGAGACTGCCAAGCATTGTGAAAGTTTTGTCACAGCGGTTATTTACGGAGACGACTTTGTCGCGAGATTAGCAGTTAAAAGTATTGAAAGACTAAAGTTTGATATTATGGCTATATTACGGGAGTGCCGCACACCAAAATACAGGATTCTTTTGGGTGGCCTACTAGGCATGTGTGGTGGTAGTCCAAAAGTAACTTTTCATCCCAATCTAGACTCGTTACGGAAGGAGAGTCGACAAGAGTTGATCTCACGGTGTGGTTATGACTACGCCCAAATTAATGTGGCGCCTATTGAAGGAGAAAAGAGTCCCCATTACTTGCTCAATTCTGCTGGTGACTGCAAAATGTATTTAAAGAAGGCGCTCAAGGACGCCAAAGTCAGTAAAACTAGTCGTTGTTCATCGCAGCAAAATTTAAAAGGAGGAGCTTCTTCACCACCACCGCTACCATCTCCAAAAAAATTACTGCCTTTTGAGCTGATGTATCCACCGGGCAAGCTACTTCATATAACCGAGACATCTGCATTTCGCTCAAGGTACCATACAATTTTCTTTAGCATTAATATACAGAGAAAACTTAATTTTTAAATATAGTCTTTGTCAAAGCGAATAATGCATTCTTTCTTGTTTTTAGCCGACGTTGTAAAAATGAAAATGTTGCTCCTCGTTGGAATATCCGCTGGGCGGACCGTAACGAATTCAGGGAAATCGTTATCGCCAGAAGGATGATCATGGATCACGTTCCATTTCGTCCCAGCAAGGCACTCCGAGATTTGAGCAAAAGGTGGATTCGGTCTCAAAATCCAGTTGAAATTGAACAAAGTCAGCATCATCTTCACCAAATCGATATTATTGAAAATGAAAGGCTCATACTGACGGAACAGCTATCATTACACACTTCATTGGTTTCATCGCAGTCTCACGATGACTTTGTTCTTCCGCCCCTCGTTAGCGATACTATGAATAGTAGTAATTCTGGCAGTAATACAAAATCATAGTAGTCATTTATTAAACAGGTAGCTAATTCAATTTACAAGATAAGTACATTTTTATTGCGGTTATTTTTTTGCTCTAGTTTTTTTGGATATTTTGGAAAACTCGCAACCACGATAGGTAGTTGACTATAGCTTTAAGAAAAAAAGTATGAATTAAAATAAATGAATAAAGCAAAGTGTTTGGTGAAACAAATATGTATATCCTGATGTTTAATGACAGAGATTATTGTGATAAATATGCCATTTCAAAAAAAGTATTAAAACTTTAAATGTTTTATGTGGTTATTTTATTTAATATATAAAATATGGTTAAATAATTTTAAATATATAGTTTACATTGTTAATTTGTATAAGTATGTGCTATATAGCTTTAAATTTGAGAATATTTACTTAATTGAGAATTTAAGTAAACATGATGTTTCAACAAACTCGATATATTTAAATAATAAAAATTGTACAAAACTAATATGACTAGTTGTACGGCGTATTTACTCGGTGAAGGTATTTCATCAAATCTATGCAACATTTCATAATTATAATGTTTTTGGTTACAATGTATTTTTATCTCCTGTTGATATCAGAAGACAAAGCTGTGGAGGTGCCTGGTCTTTGTGGTGGCAGCGGTGCTAAATGAAAATCAGGCGAATAATAATTACTAAACATTTGGGGGTTTACATGGTGGTGTTCCTGTACTGAGAATGGAATTGTAATCTTTGTTTGGTCTTGAATATACGATATATTTAAATAATAAAAATTGTACAAAACTAATATGACTAGTTGTACGGCGTATTTACTCGGTGAAGGTATTTCATCAAATCTATGCAACATTTCACAATTATAATTTTTTTGGTTACAATGTATTTTTATCTCCTGTTGATATCAGAAGAGAAAGTTGTGGAGGTGCCTGGTCTTTGTGCTGGCAGCGGTGCTAAATGAAAATCAGGCGAATAATAATTACTAAACATTTGGGGGCTTACATGGTGGTGTTCCTGTACTGAGAATGGAATTGTAATCTTTGTTTGGTCTTGAATATTGTACTGAGGTGTTGCTGAGCAAACCGGAGCCGGTAGCATAGTAGACTTATCTTGGGTTGCTACTGTCTTTTCTTCAACTGTCTCATCCTCCTCATCAGTTGTACTTTTATCGGTCATTTCCTCCTCATCTACATTTGAACGTTTTTTTCTCCGTTTCAACGATTTCCTATTTGGTTTCTCATTATTTTGCTCACCAATCTCACCTCCATGTTGTTGCCGTTTTGCACAATTTTTTATGTGAAGTGTAAACAGTGGTTTCCTGCCATACCCCTTTCCGCACCATTGACACCTATACGACAACTCACTATCCTGTGAGTGTTTGGAAAAATTGTGGAATTTTAGTCCTACCTTAGAATAATAACTCATTCCGCACAAATGGCACGTATAATCCTTCTGTCTGTATCTCCGAGTGTACCGTTAACTTGTGATAACTCAACAGACTTGGTTTCTTAAACATTTTCTCACAAAGGTCACATTTATGACGAGGTGGTTCATGCATAAACATGTGACTTTTAACAGATTTTACATCTACGAATAACTTGCCGCACTTTTCACATGGGTATCTGTCCCCCTTTCCATGTTTTCTCAACAAATGGATGCGCATTTCTGTTGGCGTCCGCATTACATCACAGTTCTCCTCTGGACATTTAACAGGCTCCCACTTTTTTGTTAAGTTACTCTTACTCTGTGGTTGGCAACTTTTCTTATGTTCTATCAGTGTCATCGTATTAGCGAATTGTTCTCCGCAGTTGCGACAAAATAGCTTCTGCTCATCTGGTTGTAATGCCGATGTCGCTCTCTCATTCTGCGTACTTTGATCTCCTTCCCCTTCTTCACACATGCTCATGTGCGTCTGATAATACTTTGTTGCACGGAACGCCTTGCCACAAAGATAACATTTGCATGCCATTATACCAAGTCCATGAACTCTGTTGTAGTGAGCCAGTAGCCTCTCCAGATAACTGACAGTATGCTGGCAGCCTTCCACCGGACAATCGTATCCACGACGCCCCACATTGTGTGGAGTATGCATCAACTCGTGCATGGTAAAATTATACTTTTTAACGAAACCCTTGTTACAAACTTTACAGGTATAAATCTGATTCCCCTCTGCATCTCCATTTGTTTTCACAATGTGAGTAGTCAAGTGATCATTTAAAAGTTCAACAGTTTCAAAATTCTCATTGCACAAGTCGTGGTCACATAGAATATACCTTGGGTCCCTATGGCCAATGCTCGAATGAATTTCAAAATATTGCTTGCAGCTGAATCCACGGAAGCATGTCATACAATGGAAAAACTTCTCAGGTTTTTCGTGCGTCGCCAGGTGATCTCTTAAAAGCTTGCCAGAGGTACACTCTGTTTTGCACACAGCGCAACTATACTTGTTATTATGAATACTTGTCATATGGCTTTGGAGAGTCTCCAACTTAAAACACAGTTTGCCACAAACCTCACAATAAAACACGTTACGCTTTCTCCGAGTGCGATTCTTATTTTCATGAGCTTCAAGATGATTTTCAAAGCGCTTCTTTCCAATTATCATGCGATTACAAATAGGGCACTCCTGTCTAGACCATTTTTTGTACTGTGGTGTTTCCACCTTGTTGGGATGCTCTTTACGACGATGCGCTACCATTAATTTGCCAGTAGGAAACACTTCATCGCACTTGGTACATTTTATTGATCCACCCGACTCTATTTTACGCTTACGATAAGTTCGCTGGTACAGATAACGAGATGGATGTTCTTTGCGTCGATGTTCCAGCAATAACTGACCGGTTGGAAAAATTTCTCCACATTTGCCGCACTTTGCCCTTCCAGAAGGTACTCTACCAGAGTTTCCACGGCATAGAGTATCTTTTCGATGCATTCGTAATTTAAGGTCAGACGGGAATTCCTCGCCACACGTTTTACATTTTTTTACTCCACTAGATGGTCGGCCTAATCTAACTCCTCTTTTATTGTTCCCGGGACGACTGCCATGTTCTTTTTGAGAGTGTTCTTTCATTATTTTAATACTTGGAAAGGTTGCCTCGCAGATGGGGCATTTCTTTGGTTTACAGTTTGGACGGCGTCCTGTGCTTTTATGAACTTCCCGTCGATGAGTAGCAAGTGCAGCAAGAGTAGAAAATTGTTGGGGACACAGAGAGCATGGTCGGGGTTTTTTCGACCAACCCTTTTTACATTTCATTTTTCTATGCACGGCCCTTCTATGATTTCGGAGTTCCTTCCAGCGAACAAATTTTTCTCCACATATGATACAACTGTGGGTTAATCTAGAGTTGTGAATGTGTAGAAGATGACTGGAAAGACAACGTGTATCTAGGAATAGCTTTTGACATTTTGGGCACGGTATAGTGGGCACATCTACTCGAGGCCATCCACGTCCACTTTTAGGCTTTATTGCCGATTTTTCGGTCACTTCTAGTTCAGTTTCTATAGTTTCGTCTTCAATAACTGCGTCTGGGTCATCCTTATCATCATTTTCACTAACAGAATCACTATCTTCTGCAAAGTTCACAGTAGACGTTAACTTTCTTTGTCGGAGGTTCCATCGTTTTTGGGAAGGCACCTCTTCCACAGTTGTAGTCGTAACGTCATTCTTGGGTGTGTATTCAACATCGTCAGCAGTAACAGAATTAGATTCTTCGATTGAGCCAATACTCATGTCTGGAGATGCTGCTCCTTCGCTACATAATTCAACGTAATTAGTTTATACATTTTATGAAATTAACCGCATACTGACTGGACTTACCACCAATCTGACCCTGCGTCATTTTCAACATTATTCACGAGGTCTTCGTTATCACATTCAAATTTCACTGTTGCTGTGTCTTCGTTAATAACAATTTCACTCTTTATATTATCAGTACTTTCTGTTGAAACTGCAGATTTTTTTACTATGTGAATAATTTTCTTTTGTGACAAGACAGTTAAATCCTTGTTTGATCCTTTTGGTCGTCCTCTATTTCGGCGTACTTTCCCAGTAGAGATAGCTTTCTCATTATTGCTAGGATTTTCAACCAGTCGAAGAATGGGTTTCCCTTTAACTACAAGCAAAGAAGCTAGTAGAAAGACGACGATAAGTCTCATCATCACAAGTTTGCAAGCTGGATAACCAACTTTCCAGTTTTCTATAGATAGATGTATACAAAATAACTATAATAATGATACAGAACGATGGGCATTAGGCATATTAAATATTAGCTTATGACACACGCTGCAAATATAACAACCTGGAAAGAGACCACGTGGTACCAATGGTTTTGGCGTAGAATTGAGACCTCTTGATTTGCCTATTAATTTCAGAGTAAATTTTAAAAAGTTGTAATCAAAACATTCAAAACAAAATTCGATCTGTTGAATCTTCTACTTACATTTAAGTTGAAACGCCTTTCTGAACATTTCCACTCTAACCCTTCTATGCACATTTAATTGGCTCATTAGCATCCTAAGCAATCCTTTGAAAAGCTTTCCGGATATACGATTTCTCCCATTTTTCATTATTTCCTCAATTTGCTCCAGTTTCCAGATGAGGCGCAACTTAACAGCTTGCAGTTCAGCGTACAGGTCACAAACATAGCCAACAAGTCCCTTACAACTGGCGCAAAATGCTTGCACATGCTCGCCCGTCTCGTTTCGACGGTCTTGCGCTGCTCGAATAAAAACATCCGTTGTGGTTGCCAATTTCATGTAACGACTTGATAAATGAAGAAAACGAGTGTAAATGTCGTAGCAGCAGCCATCGTCACCGCCATCAACTTCTACTAAGGTCAACTTCGAGGTGGGACTGCTGTCAGTAATACCAAATCCCAAGCGACTTGTCGGAGAAATGACTCGAGCCTCATAAGGAATTTCAAGCTCATTAAAACTGGAGTTGGAAAGCGTGAAGGTTTTGAGACAAAACAAACAAGCTCCTGTAAGCTCACTTGTCTCCATATTTAAAAATTGCAATTCAAGCGAGTTGCAAGTTGCAATTCCCGATCGTTGACATGTAACAGTAAAAACTCCCACCACACCAAAAGAGGTTGCTTCCAAACTGTTCACATTTTTGGAATAAACTTGTTTACTTGTCAAAGCGATTGACTGTGCGTGGACACTGGATGCTGGAGTAGAAGCAAAGCAAGGAAGAGAAATATGAAGGAGTCAGCTGGGTGTTCGTTCAGTGCTAAGTGCATTTTGGTGCATGCCGGGACTCCATGTGGACAATGTGGAGTGCTTTATTATTGTACACACTGTCTGTGCAGCTGGCTCATTGATAATTGNGTGCAGCTGGCTCATTGATAATTGTGGCCATAATTATTTTTACCATACAGTAACTTTGCTTGTATGCAGCATTTGAACTTTTGAACATGAAAAAAGTAAATCTGTTAAGGTATTCGACGAATGTCAGTTTTAGGAATGAATTTATGGGAGCAGGAGCTTTGCACTTACAGCAAAGAAGTGCAGTTCACATGTCATCAATTTATCGACCGGTAATTGTGACGCCACATTCACCTGGAACGGAATCGCGGAAAACGTCTGTCAAAAAAGATTTGCATTTACAGCAAAGAAGTGCAGTTCACATGTCATCAATTTATCGACCGGTAATTGTGACGCCACATTCACCTGGAACGGAATCGCGGAAAACGTCTGTCAAAAAAGGAGATGAGGCATTGTCAAAAAGTTTAAAGGTGAGTCATTTTAATGTTTTTAACTCTTCTTGCATTTTAAAAATTTGTTTTATGCTTCTATTAAAGCTTTTGGTGGACAATGGACTTATCAAACACTCCTCCTGTTTTGGAGCCTACCATTTGCTGCCAATTGCTTTAAAGGCCATGGAGAAACTAATACGTCTTGTGGACAATCACATGACGAAGCTAGAAAATTGCCAGAAAATCCAAATGCCAACCTTGACATCTAGCTTGCTCTGGAAAACAACAGGACGTTTGGAGGAATGTCGTCCAGAGTTGATGAGACTCCAAGATAGACATAAGAAAGAGTTTCTACTTAGTCCGGTACTTTAACTTGTTTCGTTTATTAAATATCATTAAAAAGGATACTATTGCTTGCTGTGTTTTTTGATAACAATAATGGATCCCGGATGACCCGGATCCATTAATTTGTATGATTATATTAAAATTTTCAGACACATGAAGAGGCGATTTGCGATCTCCTGAAGAGTCCTCCACTGAGCCACCGACAATTGCCTCAACGACTTTACCAGATACTACTCTGGAAGCAGCAAAGTCCACATACCTACAGGTAAATGAAATCTACCAAAAACTACTCAATTCTCTTGACTTGAAATGGGTACAAGCTCAAGGATCCACCGGAACAATCGGAGGTCTTCTATCTCATGAGTTCCACATTCTGTCAAAGGAAGTCGGGGAAGATTGTATCATTACATGTAGTAATTGTCAACAAACATTCAACAAAGATCTCTTGGAAACCGATAATGAGCAAAATTTGGTTGCTACTGGAGACGGGAAAAGTGCAGTGACAATCTCAGGCGAGGTCATTTCAAAATGTGTAAATTGTGGTTCCACCAGTTCCCTTTCAAGTAGCACCTCCATTGAAGTAGGCCATTCTTTTTTACTTAGCACCAAGTACACAAAACCGTTACAAACCTTCTACAATAATGAAAACTCCCAAAAAATTCCCATGGAAATGGGTTGCTATGGTCTTGGTGTTTCACGTCTTTTAGCAGCGGCATTGGAAGTAAAATCTTCTCAAAATGAGCTTCGATGGCCGCCCAAAATTGCGCCCTACGTGGTTTCGATCATTCCTCCAAAACAGGGAAGCATTGAAGAGTCATTTGGTAAAGAGCTGGCTTTAAAAACTTATCAACTACTGAACAAATTGTTACCAAGCGAAATAATATACGACGACAGGATAAATCAAACAATAGGAAAAAGACTGCAAGATACCAAAAGGCTGGGAATTCCGTTTGTGGTGGTTTGTGGAAAGGAAGTGAAGGATAGAGCGAGAATGGAGCTGCACAACGTCAACTCTGGAGAAGTCGTCGTGGAGGGATTGGATGACATTGTTAAGAGACTTTTTGATGTAAAGAATGAATTGAAATGAGTGCGTAAAAAGTGAATAAAGGGAATCGTTTTTAATCAATCGTTAAATTTATTTTTTCTTAAACCAGCAGATTAACATTATTAATTTTCAAGGCAAATTTGTTGATTTTTTAAATATAAACCTCTGCAAAATTTAAGCATAATATGAAATATGTGTAAATATTATTTATGTAATAACAACTTTCTCTTTCAAATTAATGTATCACCCACACGGTGATAATCATAAATATTTTATCTGGCATGTGAGAAACTATTCGTTTCAAACTAATAACAAAGTAGGTAACCACT
>JAHZMT010001177.1:0-30522 GCA_027743785.1 Sinhomidia bicolor
AATATTATTATTATTGTAAAGGATAACCAGTTCATTTGACCATAACAAAAATATAATATCATCATTATCTTCCAAAATATAAAAAACTCAGTCGAGCAAGCAATTATTATGTTTCATCATCACCAATATAACTACTACTTCTACTACCAGTAACGTCATTCCATGTAAATTAATATTGTGATATGTATAATTATTACTGTATTTTTTACAAAAAATCAATCTTTCTAAATTTGCTGGCACAATCAGTTCATTTAAAAAAAAAAATAATATTTGTGTACTCCTGCTGATATATATATGTACTGCTCTATTAACTGAAAATTCTAAAACCACACGGTGCAAACACGCAGTGGGTTTTTTAAAAAAAGTAGTAGTAAGCCCATTATTATTATATATTTTGGTAATAATAATACCTACTCAACTCATTATAAAAAAGTCCCTGTCTACCGGGTTGAAATTACTGAAAATAATATCTTGACAGAAAGTAGAGAATTTTTTATGTAATGTTATAATAATATAGCTAGCAAACTACCTATGTACTTTGTTGTAAATTTTCCAATTTTTAGCGTAGCCTTTCCTAACAAAACTTACACACACACACACTTTGTGTTTCTTCTTGTGTACTTCTTTGCTGAGTTCAGTTTATTGTAATAATAATCATAATCATAATAACCATCTTTTCTCTTGTCTATTTCTCTTCTACCGTTGTCGTTGTTGTAAAGTAGCATTAGCATTATAGTCATGTTATCATCATCATTAGTAGTACCAGAATAATAATAATAATCCGAAACCACTTACGAAAGTACAATGTCTACCTACAACAAATACATTGTACATCATTTTTTTCTTCCTGTATGGGTATTTTGTATTGTGTAGTAAGGATAGGAGAAAATAAAGTAGCCTACATGATCATGTTCCCATTTTTTTCTCTCTCTATGACGTAATTCATTAGCTTAAAAGGTTTTTCAATTTCATTCTGACTGACTGAAGACGACTCTCTTTTTTTTTCTCTCTCTCTCTCAATCTGATATAATAATGTATCCATATCTTACAAACGTACTTACGTATGTAATATTTATTATTATGATGATGATGATGATGAACAAAGCAGAGAAAGAGAGAGAAAGTTTTTTAGTAGCTATTTAATACTGTATACCATGTATTTTGTAGTATTTGTATAGTTTCATATAATATTCCAATAGAAAACGTGTAGGAGTTGCCACAAAATCCGCAAAATTTCTTCATTTCCTCCCTTCGATTTGTATTTTTTTCTACTTTCACTTTGTGCTCGCGTACGGTTCCAGAAGATAAAGAGAAAATAATTTATACATATACAAAAAACAGAATATTATTATTATTACTATTCAAGAGTAAAAAAACTGTGATGGTGGAAGTTGAAGTAGTAGGTGAATTTTTACTACACTATATGATCAAGGCATGAATGCAACAACAATGATGTTTGTTATTGTGGAACATGATTATGACGACGACGATGATGATTCTGATGGGGAAGAAGATGCATCAGAAGAAAGTGGTGGTGGTGGTGGAGGAGGAGGAAGAGGAGACGATGAAAATGAAGAAAATAGGAGTACTATTAAAAAAGGAGAAATGTTCACGTTGTTGTTGTTTTGTGTAGTAGAGTGTACTGTACACAATATTAACTGTAATACCTGTAACAGTATCGCGTAACGTAACAGTAACGACTTAACACGACTACCAAACTATATATATATTGTAACAATCAGTACCGCTACTGTATACTTATTGTATTCTTGGAGCCGAACTAACAATCGTAAAAAAATATATATAATGTACCTTTTCTTCATGTTTTCTATTGCTACCATTATTACTAGAGTATACAAAATTACGTTTTACTTTCGATAAAAAAAATTTCATTATAATAATATATTTTTTATCATCGCTACCACGCCGCCTGAAAAAAACAAAGAAAAACAAGGGCACACGGTATTAAAAAACGCCACGCTACTACTACTGCTACTACTACTGCTACTACTACCGCACTCTGGAATAAATAAAAATGAGCAGCATCAGCAGAAATCACTAAATCTATAATAAATTATTGAAAAGATTATCTGGGTAAATACAAAAATCTCTGTAAAAATGTTCAACTCTGCAGCAATGTTCCTTGGGGGGAGACGATGCTCGTCGCAACTAGAGATTCCGACTTTGTACCTGAAGACGGACGATGAAGACGAGGAGGGTGAGCTTGGTGGATCCAGCAAGTCGGCCCGAAGTCGTCGCACAAGTTTTGAGTCAAGTCATCATCACAGAATCCGTCACTCGTTGCCTTCATCAAGTTTAACCAGCGGTTATCATAGACAGCATCATCATCACCATCATCATTCGCATCATCAGTCCTCTTCGTCACATTCGCATCATCATCAGCCAGCTTACCACGCTCATCAGCATCCCTACCATACGCACCAACAGTATCGACAATTGCTTCAGCAGCAGCAACAACAACAACAGGAACAACAGCAAAGGCCTTCTAATCTGGACGCAATTACCCCATCCACGCCTTCGACTGCATTGGCCATTAGTCCAGAGACGCCAACCACATCAGCTTCCTTTTTCGGCGCGGCTGCTGTGGGTGCAGCTGCCGCGGGACCATTTTTAGTAAATCCCACTCCGACTTCAATCAGTGCAAGTTTGGTGCCAAGTGGTGGTGGTGCGTCATACTCGAGATACGACAAGCACCAGTATCCCTCTTCGGAGCATTATCATCATCACCCTCCTCGCAAACGCCAACATAATCAGTATCGAGCTACTTCTTCCAAAAGAAAAAATTCTGCTGCTGAGAGTCTCAGTATGGGCCCTGCTGCTGCACATCCTATTGCAGGTCCACCCCCTTTAGCAATGGCAGGCTCAGTGACTACAGCGGCAGCATTGCTGCACACTTCTGCGCTAATTGACTTGAACAATGCAACCTCTTTTGGGGGTACTGGTGGCGGTACCGGTGATAATAACAATAGTAGTAGTGTTAATAAATCTTACGGTGGTGGAGGAGGCGTAGGGCCTCCTCCTCCCTCTTCGTCCTCAGCCGCGTCTCGAAGAAAAAGCCAAATGTACGAATTACCCATTTTAAACCCGTTACGCGAGTTTGACGACAATTTCACTCCGTTTGCAAATTGCAATTCTACTAGTCTTCAACAGCAAACTAGTTTTGATTCTGGGGGAGGAGGTATTTTAGATACAAGAGTAGTAGCACCGAGTTTGCCTTATTTAGAGAGTCAACATAGAAATGCCAGGTATAAAGTAGTAATTTTCTTTCTGAAATCCACTAGCCATATACCTACAAAGAAAATAATTGGTTATTGGCCAAGTGATTTTCTCTTTCTTCAAAAAAAATGCAAAATATTTCTTGATCATTAATGGTTTTATTATTATTGTGAAGCGATGCAAGCAGTGATTGTGGAAGTGTTGGAAGTGACAATTTTCTTGCCAAGAAGCTTGTTAAGCAAACGAGCATTGGAAAATCGGTCACCGTTAAAGTTGCATCACTTTCATCACCTTGTCGCAGTAGCCAACAAGCGCCGGTACTTGTTAAATACCTAAATCACGATAATAAAAATTAAAGAAATAAGAAATAACATACAGCTTATTAATGTACATGAATTAAAATTAAGAACCTCGAAAATTAATTTGCAACCACATAATAATGGTATAATAATACAACACAATGAGAAGCCATTTGAACTTGACATTTTAAAAATTTTCTTTTAAATTTTTGCAGGAATTAAATCTATTATAAGCTTGCATGCAAACGTGTGCAATGCACACACCAAAATTATAGATTATTAAACGGTGTTTCTTATAAAGTTGCGTACTTTCTTGGGTTCAAAATGGCAAATTTCGCCCAAACTGATGTCACTGACAAGGGCTTAATCTAATGTCGCTTAAAGATGTCACACACGACTAAAGACGTCACACACGACGCTTAAAGACACACATGTCTTTTAAGATATGTAAATGGATTCAACTCTTTTACATTTTGCCATATGCTGTCGTCATATTTATATCAGAATGATGGACACTCATTTTACACACGCTATCTAATTCACAATGCTGTCATCAAATCTGACTTTGAAATCAATTGCCAATAAAAATCAAATGCTAAAAAAATGAATAATGCATTTTCTGCAATAAAGTTACTGACTTTTTTATTGTTGTATTTTTTCAAAAAGCCGAAAAGATGGATGGCTTGTGAAGATAGACTGACAAATTTGCATAATGCCTGGAATCGTAATAATAATTTATGGTAGATTTCCAGTAAAATCTGGGAAACAACAGCTGGAAGTCTGGTGCTAAAAAATTTAATAGCTTATACGCACGCCTGCAAAGATAGGACACTGTCTTTTTTATACCAAATTTTTATGTTGGTTGAAGGAGAAATGTCCAATCTGCTGATGACATACATGACTGTCAGTGGAAAATGACATTATAACATGAAAGCGACCACATGTCAAGTTATATATCTTGTGTGATGAATCATCATAAATTACATACCTGTAAATATTATATACCTACTACAACCAATATATATGCATTCCACGTACTATTATTAGAAGGGGATGAAAACACGCAAAAGAGTAATTGGAGAAGATTACCCACGCACGCATAAAAAAGGCAGATGATGGAATGATTATTATGATTGCGGATGTTGATATTAAAGCATTACGTTAAAATTTAGCTAATTACTGTAATTAACATATTAATTAAATAAGCTAAAACGTATAAATGTTCTAAAAATTATTATTGTCAAATCAAAATATTTTATTGATATTAAAATGGATTTGTTTTTTTCTCTGGTTGTTTTATGTACAGGTACTTTCGTTGGGAGCGGACGTTTTACCGGAATATAGACTCCAGTCTCCTCGCATCCACAAATGGACCATTCTTCAACTATTCGCCCTTTAAAGCAGTATGGGACTGGTTGATTCTCATTCTTGTGATGTATACAGCGATATTCACGCCTTATGTCGCAGCTTTTCTTCTCAACGAACCCGAATATCAAACCAATAAGCCAAAAACGTACAGCGAAGATCCCCTCGCAGTCGTCGATTTTATTGGTACTTTATAACACAAATCATCTTTTTTTTAAACAATGAAATATTTTACTGCAAGTTATAAATACTACTACATATATGACCAAAAAATGATGAAAAATGGGTTTTCTTTTGTTTTGTGATTTTTTTTTCATATCGCCTCTCACCTTTCTGCAGTGGATGTTATGTTCATAGTGGACATTTTAATAAATTTCCGAACCACATATGTTAACGCTAACGATGAAGTAGTTTCGAATCCTGGCCGGATTGCGGTACATTACTTTAGAGGCTGGTTTATAATTGACCTTGTAGCAGCCATTCCGTTCGATTTATTGCTATATCTGTTTGGAAGCAATACCGATGAGGTATGTTGTTCCTGCATTTTTATTATTAATATTCTTAAATATGTACATCCAAATAATTTTAAAGCACATCGCACATCCATCATCCCATTTTTTATTGGACATAATTCCCATTTCCCAAAAAGTATCCCAACTATTTCACAAGGGTAATATGTGCAGTGCAAATACAAATATATATGTAGGTACACACAGAAGCGAGGATAATTTACACTTGAAGAGGGATTTTTGCATTTCTCTCATTCTGATTTACACCACCACCACCACCACTATTTTTTCTCCTCATTCCCATTCTTTCCATTCCCTCAGTCCGGTCGGTCGAGTCATCATCGTCATCATCCATTTTATTTATTTTTTCTCCAGAAGACTTTTCCTTTCCATTGCTCCTGGGAAATGGGATTTTCTTTGAAACAATTTTTTTTTCTCCCTCGCAAAAAAAATTTCTCCATTGTTGTTTACTCTTTTGCCATCGTTAACCTTTTCTTTCTCTTCTCTTTGTGATGTGATGATATTTTAGTCAGTGAGTAAAAAACGTCTCTCTCTCTTTCTCTTTAAATACATGTTTGTTTCTTGTTGCAACTTTTCTTTTATACTCTAAAAATGTATGTATTTTCTCTAGACCACAACGCTAATAGGACTTCTGAAGACTGCGAGGCTGCTTCGACTTGTACGGGTGGCAAGGAAAATAGACAGATACTCAGAATATGGAGCAGCTGTACTTCTCCTTTTGATGGCAACTTTCACCCTTATAGCTCACTGGCTTGCTTGCATATGGTACGTTATACGTGTTAGGTTAACAAAAAACGTGTGTGCATGATCACTCTGCCTTGCTCAGAAAAAATTGCTTGAATTTATCATGAAAGAATTTTTGTCGTTTGTTAGCTTTTCTCTTACTTTCTCTCTCGGCCCATTTCACTAGTTTTTTTTCTCTCTCTCTCTTTTACTTCGTTTGTTCATTTTTCAAAAAAATTTGTGTTAAAAATACAAATAAATAAAAAAGGACAACATTGTTTTGCCTTCCATTCTTTTTGACAACAAAAAATTGTGTGCTGGCAGACGACAGGTGAATTTGTACGGGACAAACGTTTGGAAATTTTACGAGAAAAAAATGTGAATGTTTAAATTTGTTATTACCTTTTTTCGTGGAAAAGGTTTTTGGGTTTATGTCTTTCTGTGATCAGCACACGACGACGCGACAAGATAATGAGATTCCTTTTTTGTCAGCTTGACCTTTTCAAAATGTTCTTTTTCTAATACTTAGGTACGCTATTGGGAACGCTGAAAGGTCGTTTTCATCAGGAACGAGTCGTGTAGGATGGCTGGATCATCTTGCAAATGATACAGAACAATATTACGAAGTTAATGGTACTAAAGGCAATGGGCCTTCACTTAAGGTATTTAAGAATACTAAAATCAAATTAAATTTTGTATACTTTAAGTGGGTAGTCTTAATAATTAAATATAGTTGTGCTAAATAACTTTATTATATTATTGGGATAAAAAATAAATAATTATGTAAAATATGTAATTTAATGGTATGAATTTTTTTCTATCTTTTTTCTTACTTCCAGTCGCGATACGTGACAGCCTTATATTTTACATTTAGCAGTCTTACTTCAGTAGGCTTTGGCAATGTTGCCCCAAATACGGATGCAGAGAAAATATTTACAATTTGTGTTATGCTAGTTGGCTGTAAGTGACCATTTTTATATATTACTATATTTAAAAAAACAAATATACATAATCATGCAAACTAACATTTTGTAGATATAGACATGAACAATCTTATTAAAAGCTGCGCGCTTTCATTTTTACTTAACTTTTCCTGTGAAAAGTTTAAGCAGTTGGTGTGCCTATTTATTTTTGTATGTGCGTGGAATGTCGATAGTAATTCATCCTCATTCCTCCCATGCCTTTCCACTTTTTTCTACCAATTTTCCCTCTCAACGGAGTGCTCACGTTGTTTTTCTCTTTCTCCTTTCAGCTTTGATGTATGCCAGTATTTTTGGTAACGTTTCCGCGATCATTCAACGCTTGTATTCCGGTACTGCTAGGTACCATACGCAAATGCTTCGCGTTAAAGAATTTATTCGGTTTCATCAAATTCCCAATCCCTTACGCCAGCGACTAGAAGAGTACTTCCAGGTACGTACTATTATTATTATTTCTTCATCATCATCATCAATAGCTTATTACCTATATACAGTATAGGAACGTAGAGACAACCTTATAGCACAATTCACTTAATATAATTATCTTTGAAGTTCAATGTTTCAATTGTCTTTTTCATGTCTTCTCAGTCTTTTCAGCTCCGTTTTTCATGTTACATTTTCAATTGCTTATTCGGATGTTTTTTCTCATAGCATGCGTGGACTTACACAAATGGGATTGACATGAACAGTGTGCTGAAGGGATTTCCAGAATGCTTGCAGGCTGACATATGCCTCCATTTAAATCGCAATTTGCTCAACGCCTGCACTGCATTTAATGGCGCTTCACAAGGATGTCTTCGGTAATTCACAGACGAATAACTACCTATTCTGATTATAATAGTGTTACTGGAAATCAGTGTTATTATTATTTTGAAATGTATATAATGCTTTTCACATTATTGCTCCAAAATTACAGAGCTTTATCGATGAAATTCAAAACCACCCATGCACCACCCGGCGATACTTTAGTACATCGAGGAGATGTGCTAACAGCACTCTACTTCATCTCGAGAGGTTCTATCGAAATCCTCAAGGAAGACATTGTAATGGCAATACTTAGTAAGTGTATTACATTACTCTGCAGCAGCGACATAAAAAAAGAGCACACACACAAAAATCCAACTTCCGTTTCAGCATTTTTTTATTCTATAGTTTTATTTTCATGTTCTTCAGCCTCAACCAGTAAAAGTGCTTCTCGGCAACTTTTTTACTGCAATAATCGTAATTGGTTTATAGGGGGAAAGTTTCTTTTATTTGAAAAGAAATTTTCTGTTTTTAAAGTGCACTTTCACGTTTACATCAGCATCATATACTTGTGGTGATGACATGAACCACTTTACTCCTCAACGGCCAAAGATTACCATTATTTCTTGTTATGTACAGTATTTTGAGTGCAGTGAGTGTGAAAATTCATATCTCTCTCGCCCTCTTTATAAGTACACTTGTTTACTGCTTTTTTTTCACAAGGTTTTATTCTTTTTCAAAAAAACTCGCAATTTGTGGTTTTGTTAAAAAGAATGCTTTAGTGGGTCAATGTGAGATGATGCACTTTTTTGTTTTACTTTATCCTGGAGAAAGCATTTTTTGGTTGGAACATTGCGTTTATTTATTGAATTTTACTTCTGTTTGTAATTTAAAAGGAGGAGCTCTCAGGTGTAGATCCTAGACTAGGTCGGGTCAATAACAAATTCGCCTGTTTTGGTGTGTCGCGGTCGGGCTCAATGGAGCGAGACTCTGATCCCAGAGAGAAAGCTTTTAAACCACCCAGACTAAGGAGAAGAAAGCGACGTAAGCGAAGTGACTCGACAGACCTAAGCTCCGACGAGGATATGCAAAAAGAGACATTGAAAAGCATAAGCAATGCTATTGAGTTAACAGCAGATATGGGTGGTGAGTTTATTGGGAATTTGTTTGGTGATGTTAGTAGGTAGCTGTTGTCTTTTTTGCCAACCAGGTACTTAAAATTTGACATTTGTATAGTAACGGAGGTAGAACCCGCTCTAAGAAAAGTATCCAGATCTAGGCGCTCAATTTCACATTCCTATCCTGATGACGATTCGGAATCTGACGCTCAAGATCCTCGTGTAGAACAGTTGACCAGGTACACAAAAAGCTAACAAGTGTACATAGTATTCCACCTCAATACCCGAAGCGTAGCATTCATGGATTATAATTTAATTCTCAACGTTGCTGTTGTTGTTGTAGACAAATGGAAATCATGGGATCACAAATGCAAACCATAATGAGCATGTTGAGGCAACTCCAAGGGCCAACCAATAGCGTAAGCAATGAGGAAGTAAATGACAGATAATTTTGTTTGCATGTCTAAAGTAGCGAAAGCTCAACATGAAATTTTTTTCCATCTTACAAATTCCCATTCTGTCCTTTTCAATCTCGTTTACAGACACAAAAAGCACAAAGTAAAAACGTCACATCATCATCAACCACTGCCATCATGGCACCTGTACCTGCAGCAGCTACAACTACAACAGAAGGAAGTCCCGAACAAAGCTCCACTGCTTCGGCAGCAGCACGTCCCCAAATGAAAAGATCTTTTAGTGTACATCCTGAAGAGAAGGATGGGACGACAAGCAGCACAACAACATCTTCTGCCGCAGCTTCAATTCCAAAAGTGAAAACCCCTCCAGCTTCCGGTTCTAGTACACAAGCGCTGCCACAACCACCTAGTCGAGCGTCCGCAGCGTCCCCTACAACAACAGCAGCCGCCGCAGCAGCTACAGCCGTTGAATCTGTCCAAGTAGAAATGACATCTGCTTCCGGAGAGGAACAAACCCAATCCGCCCAATTCGATAGCTTAAATCTTCCTACAAGATCAACGTCTCATCCCAGCGAGCTGAGTCGGGTACTCCACCCATCTTAAAAGTGTCTCTCATTTGAATGGGGAAAATATCAAAAGGGCATGCCTAATTTCTTTTGTAAAACTCAAACTTTCTCTCTATGTGTTGGCAAATAACAGGGATGGACGGATCAAAGTAGAGAAGATTCAAAAGGAAGTGAACATGATTCCTGGGATATGCCCATTGATGCACCAATTGCGCGTTTAGAGTCGTTAGATGAGCTCGCTCAGGTAAGAATTTTCAAAAAAAAAGTTTGAAAACAATGCTCCATCATGCAACATTTTGCATTAAATCTTTATTTAAACTTTCACAGGACGACTATTTTCAACCTTCGGGGCAAGAAAAGAAATTGTCAAAAAGTAATTCCAGATCGTCGGACGTTTAGTACTCAACAAAAAACTATCATAATTTTTTTAGATGTACAATTTTTATTATTTAATATCATCTTATATTGCATTATGTAAGCTTTACGATATAATAGCGTACATATACAGATTTCTTCAACGGATCATTTGTATTTGTTATTATCAAAAAACAGAAAATACTTCACTTTCCAAATGCTTTCATTCAGATTCAGATTTTTCATTATTATCCATTATTACGAATATTAAATACTACTATATTACATATTATTATATTATACATTTTAACGTTACTACAAGAATATTATTACGATTGATTGAGTATCGTTGACCGTCTCAGAAAAAAGATTTAACAATTTATTGAAATGAACATGACTTGATTATATGTATAACCAAATCCTATATTATTATTATTATCATAGTTAAGTTTCTTTTTTACTTTATCAAACAAGAAGACAGAGAAGCTACGCTAAAAGCAAAAAAATATATTTCACAATTAAGCACACCATACATACAAATTATACAATTACAATTATACAATCTCTGATATTTATTAATACTATTATTAAAATACTAAAAAAAAATTACAGGAATTATACAAGAAGAGGCACATCCAATTTTACGTTATAAAAATGAAAAGTTTTTTTAAAAAACACAAAAAAATGATAATAGGCAAGCGAATAGCTAAACGTAAGAGATGATCATTTTTATATTAAAAATATCTAAAGCATCAAAATAACTGTATAAACTTTCAACAAACAAGTTATATATTTAGTTAACTTTACAAGCTTATACACTTACTTATATACTTTAAGACATAAAAATTATAATATTATTATTATCTATGTATACTTACCGCGTATGTAAATGAACAAAAATAACTGAATTGAATGGAACATGATGTAAAGTTGTACTACTAATACTATTATTACTAATACTAAATTTTATTGTACAATCTTATCCGACAACACCACACTGACCCTTTTATCAAACAAAAATTTTAAAAAAAATTATATAAATAATCACTTCTTCATTACAACGCTACTCCTGCTTAATTAAAAAACAAGAAAAAGGTTTTACGTACATGTACCTCTCTATTATATTACTAATAATTACTACATACTACTACTATCCCTCAAATAATTAGGAATTTAGATTTAGAATAAATGTACATTAATAGTAATGTAACTTCTAATTTGGTTTCGAGGAAAATAATGGCACATTGCGCAAATTTTTTTGCAAGCATGTGGTGGAACCAATTTTTTTCTTTATTCATCAACAAGAGACAAACCAAAGTGTACATCATCATATGCACACCATTTAGACAAAAAATGTAATAATAATAAAAATATACAACTAATTTGTTCCGTTTTAGATTCAAGGTCGGTTAAGACTGCTTTTACGTCCAGCTTTCAGGGCAGGGTAACAAAAACAACATTTTATTAACAACACACATTCACACATTTAAAAAAATCAAAATAGTAATAACCATAATTAATAATCCTTACAATATTTTTATTTGGAACATTTAAATATTTATAGCTAAAAGTAATCATGATTAACTCAAGTCACGAGTGTGCTACTAGATCTGTTTTGTATCTTCAGATTTGAATTTTTTACATACTACATACCTATACACGTTTGACATTATATTTATACAAAAAAATCATTTCTCTCATCATCACACATTTTTCTATTCCCATTTAATTTTGTAAGCTGGTGCAATCAAACTGGGAACACTGAATATGTTATCCAATTACTATAATGATATATGACTATTTAAAATTATTATTAGGTATTTTTCTTTCTCTTCTGTTTTTATCCTGCACTGCTTGCGCAACCGTTCATTTTTTCATTTCACCTGACGAAATACATACCATAAATGTATACAAAAAAGTTTAATAGTAATTTTTCAATTAACACTTTAATTAATTTTTTGAAAGCATATATCTAGAATCTCCATTTTAACCTTTGATAAAAAACATGAAAGTATACCCGAATCTCATTCCCTTTCTTTTGTCCACGCAAAGTAATGTGCATGTCGAATCGCATCAAAACATAATATCATCAGCAAAATCAAATCAGTAGAAAAGTAAACTATATTGTTATTATTGTAACAAAAAAACTAATAAAATTAATTGAGTTATGCCATGTTACTTTTAGATTTTTTGTATTCAGTATAATTATAATTGTATTGATTACATGTTAACAATAATTAACGTCTCAGAGAAAAATAACTGGACTCATCTGTTGTATGCCTTAAAATACAAAGAGAAAATTTTGAATCAACAACGAATATTATTGTAAATATGCAATAATATTCAAACGTTATGGGATAAAAGTGTATGTTATTATGATTATAATATTTTTTCTGTAAACTTACAGCAATTAATAAAAAACGTACCACTTTTACTACTAACATTCACCAAATTAAATTAAATTCTTATACACTTTACTAAAAAACGTAATAATCGAATTATTATTATTACCAAATTATAAATCCAATCCAACTTATAACCCTTTGTTTATAAAAAAATGTCAACCAAGAAAAAAATGTACAATTATTAAACAAGCAAGAGTTTTCATTATGTTGGCGTTGTTTTCAGTTCCTCTATTAATACCGTTGAGAGCGTGCCCTGACCTGGCCTACTACAAAAAAATAACGCTGCATGAAACTAATTAACAGAAAGAATGATGCATCATTTTTATAAATCGCATGTTATAAATAAATAACATAACCAAGTATAAAATAAATTTAGCAACTGACAAGTCCCATTATATAAAATTTTTAATTAAAAACTTACTACTACTACCAAACAATATTAAATAGCCATTCATCATCTCTATCTCGCTCGACCAATAGAAAAAAATGTAGATATTTATATATCTATCCGAAACGCAAGAAAAAATTATTTTAGAATTTTTAATACTACTTCAATTATGGTAACATGGATCATCAGAATCGTTTTCGTCGAGTGTTAATCAAAACTGTTTAAAAGGAGTAAAAAATTGTTTAACCTGCCACTACATACTGCAACATACCGTCAAGTGCCCTGTAAAATATTTACATAATAATATTACTTATTATTGGACTACTACTACTACTAACACTTGTCACTGTTTATTTTTCACCTGGATAAACACTTTGTGAAAAATAAACTTATTGCATGAATGAAGAATGGAAATGGAAAGGATTTGGTACGCTACTGTCAGGTTAGTAATTGGATGGAATAGATAAATTACCAGAATTTTAAATATGTGTATTTAAAAAAAAGTGCCGTATGATAGAGAATGAATAAGAAACAGATTTTTAATTGACAACATTTAGAAATCTCAAATTTAAAAAAAAAATGAAAGAAACGAAATCGTGATCAGTTGTGTTGTAAGTAGGTATTTTATATGCCGCCCACTAACATCAATTATGCTTTTTGCTGGCAAAATATATATATATCTTCTACTACTACCGACTACTACATTTTCTGAAAACGACTGTGATTTTTCTTGTATGTTTTGTATGTATTTGAATTGTATTCAATTTGCTGAATTTTTAGTTTAATGATAAGGGATGGGGAGAGGCGATGCTGTTTAAACTTTAGGAAGAAACATTACTGTTTTTTTTAATTTCTGTTCTCGACTGAACAAGTGGACACTGACGTGTAGTAAACGAGCTAGAGATGCAAGTTGGATTTCTAACAGCATTTGAAAATGAAATCCAATTTTGCATCACATGAAAGTTGCATGCTATTACAATAAAAATGAAATGGACTAAATACCAGAGTAATAATGTCGGGTATTCATCAATCTATCAATCGATTGAATGAATTTTCCGTGAAAAGTTGGCAAACAGAATGAGAAAAAATGACGGTTTTTAAAAAAAAGCCGACATTTTTATGTTGCAGGACTTGAATGAAGATTGTATTTGTTACCGTTACTGTTGTTGTCGTTTGATTAGTTAATTACTAATCTGGTTCAAATCTGATTCTGCAATGGTTATATACTTTGAAAAAAATTGAGAATTTGTAAAAGCACACGTGAGAAGAATCCTTCCGATAATGATGATTGATGACTACCTTTACTTTATTCATTCAATTTTTAATTAATTACTTTGATACATAGCCAGTTACTTTCATGATTGACTGACATTGACTTGATAATTTGAATATTTTTACAGTACCCCGTTAAAAATTTATTATCATGATGATAAATCCTTTACTAAGAACTAAATTATGCACCCCCAATTAACACTTAAAATTCAAGTTTACCTTGACCTTTTGCTGTGAATCTGCGTCAACTTCAGTTGACTCCTAAACACGATATATTATTTGCATTCTTGAAGTAGATACAATAAACTCGACGCGGCAATTAATTAGTTGATTTGATTTTCTGCTTGACATTGACAAAAGGGAAACAGCGTACGCAAACTGTAGTACAGAAAAGAGAAACATGGTATTGATTTTTTTTCAAAAAGCGTCGTGGGGATTAGTGATCCCATTGATCACAGCAGTGTCTATCAGTTTAAATTTCAGTTACTTTCTTGAACGTTTTCATTTATTTACTTACCGATGAATGACGAGTGGGGATTAGTGATCCCATTGATCACAGCAGTGTCTATCAGTTTAAATTTCAGTTACTTTCTTGAACGTTTTCATTTATTTGCTTACCGATGGATGACGTTATCCTGAAAGACAAATGAACTGACTGATGATTTACAGTTTCGTTGTATATAGTACCTAATAATATTATAAATGCGAAAGATAAAAAAATGTCGAGTAATCTTTCTTCCTTTTTTCCATCAACTCTGATTCTCTTCTTGAATCCCTTGTCAAACTGTTTACTTTCTGTTACTACCAAAACGTTTTAATTTCATTAACTAGTAGTTAAGTAGCCCTATAGTTTTGAAATTCATTTTTCGTTTTTGTATCATGAATGAACATGAGATAAATGCAATTAAGTAAAGATACAAATTTTATTATTCTCTAGCTGTTAAATTGTAGACACAAGTTAAGAAAATTTGCCATTAAAATGAATTAACATGATGATGCTACTGAACACTACAGCTAGTAAAATGGTAACATGTTTAAAAAAGACATATTACGATAATGATACATTCTCAATAAGTTATTTCCTACCAGTTGCATATTGCCATTAAAATGAATTAACATTATGATGCTACTGAACGAACACTACAGCTAGTAAAATGGTAACATGTTTAAAAAAGACATATTACGATAATGATACATTCTCAATAAGTTATTTCCTACCAGTTGCATTATATAACCTAAGAAAATGCAATTTTATTAATATAACCTATTCGTCGCATTTTTTGTAAAACCATATACCTTAAGCACTCTTGAGACAAAACAACAAAAAACATCCGCCTGTAATAAAAAAACTTTACTAGTACTTAAACATAATATTAATAATGTAATAGTTTATTATACATACGGATATAAATTATTTAGCTACTTGATAATTTATTGTTTATATACCAAAATAAAAAAAGTGATTTTTTCTTGTAATGAAACAAAAACATATGGGTTATTACAATTATAGTTAGTTATTTAGGAGGTTTGAAATAAATTGTGTAGTAGTGAAGTGAGCAACTTTTAGCTGTAGTAGTAGAGTCAGTTAGATATACTAAAAAAGTCACGCAATCAACAGCAACGTTAAAGATATTTAATTACTATTACTTGCAAGGAACAAGAAAAACGCATTTTAAGAAACTTACAGTTTTAAATAACTACATTATATTAATACTTGATGATAATGTATAGATTCTTTGTGTCATTTAGAAAAACGTACCTTTCACAACATTGCCACTGTTAGATTTCTTATATAGAGAAGAAAAATGTAACATAACATTATTGTTTGACGGCCGCCATGATAATGATATAATTTACATAACCTATTTAATTATGATCCATTTAATAAAACATTTCAGCCGAAAAGTCCAATGCAAACGTTTATTTTTTGTTAATGTATTTACTTTATTTCTCTCTCAGTATAAAACACGAGGACATACAACATAACTAACACAACACTAAAAATTTAAATACATAACATAATTTTCAAACTAAAGTAAACTTTCGATAGGTGAACGTGAAAAAGTTTGCAGTAACGCTGTTACTGTATGGCGCATAAAGTGCGTCCTGGTTTGCTCACAAAATGTAAGGTTTCTCCAATATCTAGTACGACGTTGGTGGAGGAGGAGGACGAGGAGGTGGAGGAAACCCGAAACCAAATCCGGCAGGTGGTGGTGGAGGCATTCCACCAGGCATAGTCCATCCTGGTGGCATTGGTGGGAACTGTACTGGGAATGGAGGTGGAGGAGGCATGCCTGTGTAAAAAGCATTTTGATGCAATAAAAATTATTACTACCTGTTTGAAATGCATTATTGACTACAAAAAACTTTATAGCCAATGTTTCAGATAAGTATTTGGGCCATAATAATTGAAACTGGATTTTACCTGGAGGTAAGCCCATGTTTGGCGGCATACTGTTCATAACCACTTGTGGTTGAGGTGGAGGAGGTGGTGGTGGTATAGGTGGATGGGGCGCCGATATAGGAGGAGCATCTACAATATTCATATTAAAATATATTAGTGCTTTTCCAAGTCATCAATAAAATACTAACAATCGATTTATAATAAACAAACCTGCAAACAATTGATTTGGTCTATCTGTCTGTGTCAATGGATTCTGAGCTGCAAGCAGTCTGTGAAAAATAATTTACAAAACCATTCAAACAAAATGTGACTTTACACATAAATTAAATTATCATCACCTAGCACTAACCTTTCGGCCGCTGAACCATGTCGTTCTCCTTTAGAATCCTTCTTAAAGGCATAAGAAACAGATATCGGCCTATTACAAAGATATTGCCCATTCATAGCGTCTATTGCAGCGTCTGATGCCTCAAAACTGGCATAATTTATGAAAGCAAATCCTTTCGAATTTCCGCTTTCTGGATCTCTCATTATCTAAAAGAGATATTACAAAAAAATGTAGATTAGCTATGTTAAACTATGTTCCTAAATTGTTTGTTGCAACATAAAAAGTCAAAGCACCAAAACACGAGTAGATAGATTACCTTTGGTGTCTGAAGAATAACACCGAAAGCAGAGAATGTGTCGTATAACAGCTTCTCGTCTACTTCCGGATCCAAATTTCCTATAAACACATTAGCTCCAACGTCCAAATTTTTAGTATGCGCTGACGCCTTATTTACCCTAATTGGCTTACCATATAGCTATGAAAACAATGAAAAACAAAGTAATTAAAGCGACACCTAAAAAGTTTACTGCTTTCTCAACTTGTTGAGTTACACTAACCTTAATCATATTCATTATTCTGATGGCGTAGTCAGCGTCTTCCTCGCTGATAAATTCAACAAATCCATAGCCCTGATGATTTAAAGATACCCTATCCCGGGGCATGTGCACATTCACTGCAAAATTAACAAATTATTATAATAACAAGATAAAAAGCTTTTAATAAAAAGAAATTTGCATTATTTTAAACGCATGTCAACTTACCAACAGGTCCTGCCTGTACAAATAATTCCCACAACAAGCTCTCGGAGACTTTTTCATCCAGACCTCCAACGTATATTGTCGCGTCTACAAAAAAATGGAAATAAACGTAAATAAATAACATTAATTAGAGCTCTAGTGTGTAGTATCATGCAATGTCAATAATTGACAAAACATCATTCATATCAATTCATGAATCATAACACTGCATGAATGATAAGATGACCCACACTAGGAGAGCAATCAACCTACAAGTATGTAGGTATTTACTACTTTATACTTCTCTTCTTTGTCCTTACCTTGATTACGTTCTTGGATAACATTTTGCCCGGAAGCCATTTTTCAAATTGTTTATGTACTCTTCGAAGTAGTCCGCTGAACCCGCTGGACTATTTAACTACTTGTTTAAAACTACACTACAGTAATGTTCCAAAAGATAATTTGCTCAGGCCCTGACACGGTCAGAGTTCACAAGCAATTTGTCACTTGCTTGGTCCGTTCTTTTCTCAAAAAATAAACGTTTTCAAACGATTAGTCAGCACTTGCTATTAATTTTAAAAGTTTTAAAACTGGTCATGCCAAGCCGGAGTTTCGGAAAACACGACAAATTTATTTTGTTTACCACTTTTTATACATATAAGAACTTCCTCACTTTTCTCCCGTCGCCCCAATTACAATGTTGAGTGTACAATGCACTGTTGGTGGTTTAGTAGCAGGCTTCAGCCCTGCCAGCATAGCACTCATCGTTTTACTTCACAAAATCTCAGCAGAATTCTTTCTTTACAATAATTTTAGTTGCAGCAACCTTACAACTTGCCGTGAATGGGGCATACCGATATTTAAATTTGTTAAATCAGAGATTATTAGTTGGAAAAGTTATACATGATAATGATGATTGATCACTTTATTTCACTATATCTGTGGATTTTAATGAGGATAAATCAGAATGAGCATTCCATTTCATCAAAAAATTCATTTTTATTGGAGAAATGATCGTAAAAGATTTAAATTGTGATAAATGCTCATCTACACTAAATTCGCATAAACTGTGCATATACATGCATCATGTGCATCCCAAAATAAATTATGCAATCTTCGCTGGTTGAGGAAAACGAGTGCAAATTAAATCGCAGTAAGCTATAATCCACCACGACCCAGTGGATTAAGCTGAATGGATGAGTCATTCATAATTGTCATGAAGTTTGAATTTGAATGCTAGGTTGATGGCTTACTTTGACTTGTTTTTCTAACAATATTCTTCTTTGAATAACAACACCGAATATAGGTGGATATAATGCATGCATTGAACTGTATTATTGGAAACTTTGCCAGTGTGGCAGCCAATACTTAGAAATAAATAACCTTTTTATGATGGCATTATGAAAATACTTAAAAACAGAATGGAAATTTTTCATTCAATGGTATTATTCATGCCAAAGCCAATCAACATGCCATGTATTGTGTTCATTATAGATAGAGAGTGTGTATGTATAGCCAACAAACCTGACAAGACAAATTGGCTAGCTAGATCACCTTCCTTCTTTACTTTACACCGTACTTTATTAACCAACTTTACACAAATCCACCACATCATCACTACAAAACTTTTTTTGTAGGAGTTGAATAGTATTAGTTTTAGGTAAATAAAATATACGTGTAGTAGTAGTAGTAGTAAAGCAGTTACGAACATGAATGCTCTTCTTAATCATAGAATAGACCACTACTACTGCAGTTTGTTATCAACCTGAACAAGCAGAAAAAAGATTTGGATATCATTCAATTTCATTGTTCATTTGATTGTTGAAGAAGAAGTAGTAAAAACTTTTTTTTACATGAAAAGCAGCTTGTCTGTGCGTGGTGAACTACCACAACTACTACTGCTGGTAGTAAGGTTTATTAGATAGGTGCTCTTATTCTACTTATCGTCATCATCATCATCATCATCGCAGTAGTACAAGAAGGAGGAAAACAAAAAGAATGATAGCAACAACAGCAGCAGCAGTGGAGAAAGTTTTTTTTTCATCCGTTTTTTACTTAAAGCAAGCTAGCTGATCGTTTAATCCTCTTTTTTACTCTTTAGCTATTTTTTACTCTATAGATAGCTGCATAGCAGAGAAGACGAAGGGCAGAGTGTATAGAGTTTGTCTTTGGATGGAGAAGAAGAAAGGAAGAAAGAAACAGTGTTATTATATTACATAATCTAGTTACTATTACTTACATAATACCATTACCATTCTCGCGTTCTTTTCTCTCCTCTTTTCATTGAATTCACCACGAGATAGAGTGTCATCATCTGATGATAACATGTAACAAGGTCTCCTCCCGAACAGCTGAACATTTTGGTATGTGGTGTATGGGTTTATTTGGTGGTAGAAAGTGGTGTTAAAAGTGTTATTGTTTGGTAGATAGATTGTACACAAGAGAAGAAAAAAAGAAAAGCGATTTTCACATTCCACTGTAATTTTTTTGTGCGTGGTGCGTGAATACACTTTTACAAAAAAAATCAAATTTATTATTGTAGAGTTGCGTTTTTAAAAACAGAAACGCGTAAAATTGTGTTTCGAGTGTTTAAATTTACTCGAGTGTTGGATTTAAGTAAAAAAAAGATAAAAGCGTCATCATGGAAGAATACGAAAGTATAATTTTGGTAATGCCCGAGGTGTTTGTCTATAAAATTCCGCCAAGAACAACCAATAGAGGCTATAGGTAACATTATTCATTATTTGTTTAGAATTTGATCTGATTAAATTTGAAGTTGGGAAATTTGATGGAACTTGAATTTTTTGAATTTGCTGTATAATTTTTAGAGCAAATGAGTGGAACTTGGAGAATCCAGACTGGACTGGAAGGCTACGTCTTGTTCACAAGGGAAATAAATGTATAATCAAGTTGGAGGATAAAATGTCTGGAGCATTGTTTGCCCAGGCTCCTATTGAGGAATATCCTGGTGTTGCAATTGAACCCGTATCAGATTCTTCACGATATTTTGTCCTGCGGATTCATGATGATAACGGTTAGAGTTTATATGACTGCATCTTGTGTATTTTATAGCCTTTTATGTAATATTGAAAATTTTATTTAAAAATTTAAACCTAATAATTTTATTAATATTTGGTTTTTCCGTTTATAGCTGGAAGGAGTGCTTTCATCGGATGCGGTTTTGCGGACAGGAGTCAAGCATTTGATTTACAAGTGTCTTTGCAAGATCATTTCAAGCGCGTAAAAAAGGAGCAGGAAATTGCACAAGAGCAGGATGCTCCAAAACCTGCTTTAGATCTGGGTTTTAAAGAGGGCGAGACAATAAAAATCAACATGAAAATCACTGTGATTATAATTTTATAATATAAAATTAAACTTAACTAAATGGTGTCGTTTTATTCTTTATTATTTATTTATATATAAATGCGAAATTAATCTTTTGTCTTGTAAATTTTTCTGTAGAAGAAGGATGGATCAGAAGGATCAAGTCGGTCAAAGCCGAAGAGTACTACTGGAGGTATTCTACCTCCTCCACCCGGCGGCGGTAAACTATCCACCTCCTCCTGGAGGTCTTGGCGTGTCTCGTGAAGCTACTCCGACTAGTTCACCTACTCATGCTCCAAAACCAGCTGCACCTCCTTCGAATTCCAATCCTCCAAGTTCGAGCAACTCTGGATGGGTTCAGTTCTAAAAATACTATAATAATAAATACTTCGACAGACCATGTTTTGTGCATCGGTGCATATATATTCCATCATCATTCACAGTACTATAATTATCAGATTACATTCAAAAATATATATATTACTATTAGATTTACAAAATTGCAGCAGCTGTAATAATGATAATATCCTAGAGTGTGGGAAAACTTTTCCCATCAAGTCTCGTCGCTTTACTTTTTCCCCAACGTCCCTTGCTGATATTTAATGCGAATTATTTACAACTTTTTGTTAGCTTTCTTGTGTGTGTGTGTGAGCAACGTTTTTTCTATAATTTTGCAATTTTGTCTAAATACGTGTTTATATGTATATATATGTATACCATTATTTCTTTTTGTATCTTTAGAGTTATCGCCGTGATATTTTAGGCGTGTACTTAATTTAAATTATAGTTTGCAAACCGTGGGCTGATTTGTTCTCATCTCACTACCACCACTAAACTAAGCTATACAGGTCATACTGACATTACTACTAAATGTTTGTTTTTTGATTATTCAGCTAAATATCATTCTGCTTTAAATAGCTACACAATTACATAATAGTTTTTAAAAAGTATAATGCGGTGCTTTACATGGAATTATTAATTTTGGAAATGTAATGACAAAACCGCGTGACAACATGAAGAGACCGAGAACAACATGAAATATGATTACGTAATTAATAATATAGGAACAGCACATCTGCTGGATACATTCCAACAATTATTTTTAGCTGTAAGTATAATACGATAAACGATCAACAAAAATATATTACATATTATATCAACAACAAAATCAACAAATGATTAGGATCAGTGATCAGATAAATTATTAGTTCTACAAAATAAATAATAAATACTTAATATGATGCATACTTTTATTAGCTAGCATGTCAATACTGTTGGCTGTTATCGCGGATTATAAATAAAGAAACAAAAAAACAGGTAGAAAAAAAGATTTAGCAATATTTAAAGAAAGAAATCTATATGTATGATGTATACCCATATTTACTGTTATTCAATCAACAAAAATGATATATGTGATTATACTGAAAATTAAAAAAAATATTTAAAAATCCAACAACAACAATGATTTCATTTCAATGACTGCTGGTGCTGAGGAGTCACAGAGTTTATTTTCATTTTTTTCAGTCTGCTTTTGACAAGTTTTCTTCTTTTATGAATCATTTTCATATATATGTATATATATATATTATATATATCATCAGTGTTATATAAGTTTACACATAACAAGTTATACATTAAATTTAACACATTTATGGTTACACATAATATGTCTTATGGCTCATCAATTTAAAGTATGCATATAAGATAGAGGGTCAAAAGTTATTTTTGTTTGCCTTGTTGTATTTGTTTGTGTGTAAATTTATACGCATGTGTGTCAATGCAAAATGCAAAACCTATTTGACTACTTTTAATTATTACTTTTACTATTTTCGACAATTAAACAATTACATACAGCAGTAGTAATAATAGATTTTCCTTTTGCAAATCACAACAACAATCAAGTTGTACAATATAAGAACAGTATGAAACAATCATTTCACATATGACTAGACTTATCCTTACTCAAACAGAATATCGAAAAAACATTCACTGCATTTCGAAAAAAAACCGGGGAAAGCCAAACTTTTCTTCCTAACAAACAATGATAACGAAAAAACTAACGAATAAATTTTACATTTTCTTTGAGTTCGTACACAAACGACGAAGATAACGTTTAGTGTGCCATATCCGCACAGATAACGTGTAAGCACACCATTAACGATGACATGAACAACCAAGGACTGTGTGTCATTAATTATTTATTGAGACTAATAACACTAAAAACAAACTTTGTCAAGTTTGTTCGCAACTCAAAACCATTATATTTAACGATTTTCGCGATTCTACAAAAAGTCTATAATATCATGAAAGATCAGACAGTCAATCATGAATACAGTTATCATTATTATTAATTATTTTTTAAATTTATTTTTTGTTTGACTTGCAGTTTTGTTACACACAAAAAACTGCTCCATTTGCTTGCTTTTTGCTAATGAGTAAATATTTAAGTAAATTACGTTGGGACACATTTTAAGACATGAAACATTTTGTTCTTTTGTTGAATGAAGTATATAGTAGTACGAGGTTAAAACAACCGAAAAACAAGTTTTTCTCGAATGTTTCTGAGATTCATGGTAGTCTCTTGGCACGAAGGGCTCTCGGAGATATACCTAACTTCAGGGAACGCATGGCCAGAGCACGACTGAAATGACGTGGAGGCGGCCGAGATAAATCTTGGGCTTCATTCTCATCCAAATTGCTTAGCATCATGAGTAGCACACCAAGTACCAGGAAAACGATGATAAGGAGCGTACAAATGTGCAGTCCGGTTCCAGCCAAAAGATTTTCAAGTTCCCTTAACGCTTGCTGGGCTGCTACGTGATCGGGTCTCAGTTCCAAAGTGTGCTGAATAAATTTGCATTTATAAGTATTTGAAATGTAGCAATATAATTTTAATTGGAAACGATTACATAACAATAAATGAAACTTACTTTGAAATGTAGAACGGCTTCTTGGTGGTGTCCATAAGCTTTGAGTATCTCTCCCAAAGTGAAATGCTGCTGCCACGCGTTTCGATCTGGAGCTTGAAGCTCAAGCGAACGTCGAGCTAAAAACAGTGCATCGTCCAAATATTGGAGTGTCAACAATAAGCGAGCCAAGTTATGCAAAACCTGCAAATTAAGAAGATGGTTATAATTTGTAATCCTAAATATCTAAGAACATTTCTCATTACATATAGTTGGGAGTTATACTACCTCTGGATTGTTTGGAGCCACTGCTAGCGCCCTACGAAAGCACTCAATGGCCCGTAATGTATGGCCCTTGATTCTCCAAAAGTTTCCAATTTGGTTATAAAGTTGAACGGAGCTCGGTTTCTAACGACAAGTTTATCACATTTATTTTTGTGTTTAATTTTAGGTAGAATGGCAAAAATGACCCAGTGACAAAAAAGAAAAAATTGGTCTCTCTAACATACCTCTTTCTTTGCTTTTCTCAGTTTCCTCTCAAGGGTATTCAAATCGATCGTATCTTTTTTACTACCCTTTTTACGGAACACCATTGCGACTGAAGGCTCCGGAATGTGCGGGTGATTGTGACGGTTTGCCACCCCAATTAGCTGATCGTAGTAAGTGAAGTTTGCCGGCCGTCCTAGACATAAAAAATACAAAAATAGTACATTGCCCGACATACAAGTTTTCCCAGATTTACTTGAAAATTATTGAGATTAGAAGTGAGTGGAAGGTCACGAAGTATGAAAGTCAAGATATCTGAGCTCCAATGAGTCCGTCATCGTTGAAGTCAGTGATATTCAAAATCCTCAGTGTCTCAGTCAACCTACACTTTATGGTGCACTACCCGCAATTTCTGCCAAAACAACCCATGATTGTCGTAGCTCTTGTTTCCTGTTTTCACCATATTTGCTTTTACTGAAATCCAACCTCTCAGGTTTTACATTTGTAATGAACTTGGAAACTTTAACATGGTCAGTTATCATCCGGTGTGGAGATTGTTCACCTCGAGTCGGTCCAGCGTGAAATGAACCAAATACATACTATTTAGCTCCATACAACTAAACTTTATTTTTGGCACTGATTTTAAAATAACTAGGCCACTTAAACTTGCACTATTCCATTTTGTCAAGTCATAAAAATCCAATGTCTAAGCGTTTCATGCTCTTTTAAGATTTTAATCAACGGTGTTTTCTTTTTCGTTTGTTTATGAATGAAAAATTTAACCCATCATTTTTTGAAGCTTCAAATGTGCGTGTTTCGCATAGATGAAGCCATCATCAATCAATATACCATTCAACCATTCACTTCTAACCTCAGTGATTTTAAGATCAACCTGAAGAAATTGATACCACTGATCAAATTATTGTTCTACTTACCACAGTCAAGTACCTCTGGACTGTCATCATCAACGGTAACTCCGACACCACCTCCCCCAGAGATGTTCTCAAAGTCGGATGACATTAACATTGGGTTGCCGCTTGCACCACCACCGGCAAGCGTACAACCCTTGCAATACGTTTCCTCGCCATTTTTTATCCATGACCCAGAATTAATCACTGTAGTGGCGAGGATTTGAAGAACAAGCTCAACTTCCTCCTCGCTATTTGAGATCAACATAGACCCTGGCCTATCCAGCCGGGAGTATGGCAGGGATTCGTTTTGTGTATCACTTGATACGTGGGATAAGCGTCCTTGACTATAAGTCAGACTGGGAGAATTACCCTCGGGGAGAGATCCTGAATTTCGTCCAAAATTTCCTGCATGGAAAGAAAAATGGTTAGATTTTTCAAAACCACTTCAAGTTTTAGCACGTTTATTTATGATCTACTAAGATAACTTTACCTGACATGGACATGGTTGGTGTTGGATCTGGAACGATGGTATTACGTCCATTTTCCTCGACAAGTCTCCAATGTGGGGATGATCTTGTGTTTGTATCCAAAATGTGAAGTGACAAAACATACAACGTCAGAAAGTAAGAGTAGGCTGACCAGCCAAAACCAAAATCGTGCCCGTGCGAAGGCATCCTTCTTTTTTTAAACCATTAAAGTTGAAACGCTAACAATTTCTGTACAGAAATATGGACAAATTAATATACTGCAATTATATAATCTGCAATGAACTCAATCACAAGCATAAAATTAAACCACAAGATAAATAGTACTGTCTGCAACTTGCGATACTTTTATAACTAAATAGTATTCCCCTTCATCACTTTAATATTTAACTCTTCAATACATTATTACCTAATCTATCAAACACACGAGCGAAACTCAATTAACATATTAACATACAACTTGACTAGTACTTGTTAGTAAATTGGAAAATTTGCAAACATCGTAAGAAGGGATCCCGGTAGGGGTTATAAAGTAATGTCAAAGGTTATCCAACTTGGCTAGAAATTAATATTGTTTTCGCTAAACCTTTTGTCTGCAAAGTGCAAGCTGAATACCAAATTTAGAGTTAAATAAACAAAGGGTATGGAAGAAAGGAAGAGTAGTAAGAATTGTGGCCAAACAGACTGAAAGAATAAATCTATAAGGGTTTTTTCAAACGTGATTCGTAATCCCTATACTAATTGATAATAAAAGTATCTTCATCAATCTGCAATCAGTCCAATCCAATTTTCTTATCTACATACCTAACGCTTATCTTTACTACTGCACTCTTATCACTTTTTTACGTTATCGTCATCACTTTGTAGATGAAAAACCCTTCAACCTTTGACATTGCAAATTATTTCTACAAACATAACACAACTAACGCAATTTTCGCAACAAACATAAAGATGCATTTTATAATAATTTAAAATCTCATCAAGTTGTCCAAAACACAAATCACAAAACCTCTAATAATAAATGCAGTATGCAGCAGTGTCGGCTGACAGAATCATTCGAACAAACGTTAGCAAATAAACAATTGTCCTTTAATTCACCTTTCCCTCACCTTTATCTCTTTCACTTTTTTCCTCTTTTGTATTTTTTATCAACAAATTTCCTCAACAATCTTCTTTCACTCACTCGCCACAAAAGTCAAGTAGATATATCCGTGGAATACTGCCACTGCCAATAATCACGCTTCTCCTCCTCAGCATTCGCTTGCATTTGCTTTGCTTTTCTGTAAAAAAATGTGTGGTGGTAGACGACGACAACCTCGTGAGCGGAACAGGAAAGCACTTTCATTAAAATTAATGAGTATACTATTGCCACTCTTCCTGTCTCTCTTTTCTGTTTTTTTGTCCAAAAGTAAAAAAATCTCTCTTCTTCTGTTCCCTTTGATCTTTCTCTCATCAACAGCACCAACAACAACAACAGAGCTATTCAACAAGATAAAGAAAGCGAAAGTTCTCTTTTTACTATTCACTTTTTTAATATAATATGACCCCGGAGCACAACAACACTACTAACTCGTTCAATTAAAACAAGTAATGGTAGAGAAAATTAGTAAAGAAAAAAAACAAAAACACTTTTTTTATTCGCGTATAAAAAATGTTAACAGCAGAAGCTAAATGATTATCGTTCTGTCGCGTTAAAAAATGTATTTTAAAATGTGATGTTGTGTGTATATATAAATATTTATATGTGTGTGTGTGTCTCTCTCTCTCTTTGCTAAAAATATATACCTTCAACCTTAATCATCACTATCACATCTCTTTTGCTCCGTTTTTCTCTCTGTCCCTTTATTTCCAATAATCATACCAATATTTATATATGGCATGCACACTTACACACACACATAAATATACATAAACATTGGTGTATGTAATATGTTTGATTTTTTTTGTAAAAAAATGAGGAGACCACAGTGGACCACCACCACTATATAGTATTACCACCAGTAAAGTTACTTAAAACTAGGTATGCAGAAAGACAGACAGAAGAACATACACGGCATGTTATGTACCTATATTTTTTGAGAGCGACAAGCGCAGTATAAAGGCTGAAAATTGATAAGAAGCAAGGAATAAAAAAAAATATAGTTTTATTGCAAGTGCAAAGAGCTAGTGTTGTTGTGAGTGAGGAGATATGCCTAGAAAAACTTACGTGTATAAAATATACATATTTAGCGCATGTACGTAGGTAACTTGAGGAGAGCAGATTTTTTTGCAGGATAAAGGAATAACATTTATAGGCATGTTTATAAAGAACATAATATAGGAGTATGTAGTAGTAGTAGACCACATTTAGGTAAGCAAATGTACTTATCTGTATGAAAAACGTTTGTAAAATATTATTTTATATATATGTATGCATGTGATGGCTTGAGTGAGTGCGCCTCTCGCTGTACTTTTTAGGTATGAATTTTACTTTAAAACAGAAGGATTTACAAGAACAAAAAAGACGCACATATTCACATGTTTCCATCCGGATATACGTTTTACCACAGTATAAATAGCAACTCTACTCGTATTGAGTTTTGTGTTTTTTAGGTACTTAGGTAGTCAGTTCGAGTCCGTCAGTTTGCAACAGTACCTAGCTATCGTTCTCATTCAAATCGGTTTATTATGCTTAAAATGCTACGACTACTACTACTACTACTGTCAACATCAGCATGTCTGTGCAATAATAAGAAGATAAGATAAATTGTTCAAATGTATGTGGTACGAAGTTGGTAGTAAGGCATAGAATAGTAAAGACGAAAAAAATTTTTTTTCCCAGTTGTGTGGAACGGAACGAGAGCCAGTTCATTGTAATGTTAAAAAAGTAGATACAAAATGCATTTTATAACTTATGCTAGCAGAAATAGCAAAGCATTAGCATTGGAAGAGTTTCAGGTATTTTCTGGGGTGTTGTGAGATAGTCACACTTTCAGTTTTTGGTTTACCCTTTTCTGCAATCTATTTGCGTGCATCAATTTTTGATATTGTAAAAAATTCAAAATGTTTGCACCTGACAAACAGCCCTGAAATAACATGCGGCAGATTGTGTTTGAAATTCTGAAAGCACATAACACAGAGAGGGGGAGCAAAACATTTTTTTTAAATATGAAAGCAACAAAAAAGGTTATATCGTTATACTTGCAGTATTCTCTTTTTACACCACCGTCACCACTTCACTTCCATATCATTATCTTGACTGTACTCTACCATAAATGTGTACACTTATGCAGTAAATGATACCGACAACAATAAAATAACAATGCGTTTTGAGTGTACACAAGCTCATGGAGGGAAGGGAAAAGTTTACCTTGCATAGCTTGTCTATCATCATATCATTCTCATTGCCATAATGAAATAATATTGCACTGTATGATCATCATCATGATCACTACATATAATTTTTTATATATATTTATTATGCTACAAAATACCAACTAATACACCTCTAGTTAGTTTAGCACTACCTATATTTACTACTGCATATATTTACAAATGACAAAAATAGTAAAAATCTGCTCTCCAACTGCTGCTGCTGCTGAAGATCAAGAAATCCTTCCGTTCTCTTTTTTCTCTCCGATGATGGTGCTTATTTATACGTCAAAACAGTTTCTGTCTTATAGATGCCTACCTCTCTTTCCTCTACCTATCTATTGCCATTCTATTTTTTTACTTTTGACTTATATACATTTTCTTGCAGTTTACTTACGTCCCTGAGCAGCTAACAATGCTGGCTTTCATTGAGTGAGTACCATGACCATCCATACTAAACCGAACCAAAAAAACATGATAATACCCACACACCACACAAACGCTGCTAAACAGTGAGTCGTCAGTGAGAAGAAAAAAAACGATGATGATGATGGTGATAGTGATGATTAGACAGGCATTTTACGAGTACATGTGTTGTTCCTCTCTCGCATAGTATCATTTATAATCATCATCATCATCAACAAAAATCCAACCAAGAATTTTACTACGGATAATAATAGTATGATGCTGCTTAAAGGTTGCTCTTTTGTATGTAGAGTTGTAGTAGTCAGAGCAGCGCGTACGTACGTAACGTACGTACGTACGAGGAGGAGACTAAAGAATGAAATACTGTATGAAATGAAGAATAGTATGTAGGTATTATTGTGTATGTATGTGTTTTTAGCGTGAACGTGCTAATAGAAATAATGCAATGCAATTTTACAAAAGAGGTTCACAACAAGAAGTACGACAAGACAAGAGAGCATTTTTTGTATATAGGTAATAATAATATGGATGGACGGACGGAGGAGATTCAGTGCTCAGCAGCAACAGCAGATAAAAATTAAAAGTAGTAGTAATATTATTATGGTTTGAATGCTTGCATTCTGAAAATGTGTGTGTGTAAGTCTGGCTGGCTGTTATGTGTGTGCTTATTTCCTTCCAAAAGTTCCAAAATTCCATATTTCATCCACATCCTTCCCACACATATACACAAATTGTTAGCTGATCTGATCTTCGTCCTCTTGTACTCA
>JAHZMT010001178.1:0-12143 GCA_027743785.1 Sinhomidia bicolor
GCCGTGCACTGTGCACATGACTCAGAACAATTGTTGAAGAAAGGAAACTAAACTAGCTTGAAATTGAAGCGTGCCGGTTTGAATGTGGCCACTAATTGGTTAATTAAGCGGTACATGTTACCAGCTAACATTTTCGTGTTTTCTGTTCAACTTGAATATTTATATATGTATGTATGGTGTTTATAAAGAGCAGTTGCTGTATTTACTGATTATGACTGTGAGTGCTGACTGATGTTCTATTCTTCGGTCTATAGTTTCTTTCTATACAAACGTCTAAAGTTAAAATAAAAATTCAGGTCGGCAACTGAAATTTAATGCTAGGCAGTGTATTGTATTCAATTATTTTTCAACTTTATTGCTTCTAATAAAAACGACTTGGGATGCTAAAATAGTAAAAGTAAGTCACCATTTTTTATACGATTTAGAAATATTTTTTAGACAAAACAGAACTTAATAATAATAATAATACCTTCCCAAAAATCACTGGCATTCATTCCTTACGGAAGTTTCACAAACTAAACTTATGCTTCCTTAAGTAGTTATACAGCGCTTTATTGAGTATCCACAGTTGTTTTGTTTACTTTTGAGGGTTAGATTTTAAAGCACGGTCGGGTATCTAGATGGGCCTAGTCTGATGCGGAAAGCGGGCAAAAGGTAGGGGAGAAAAAAAAACCACAAATACTGTTGTAGAACGTGTCATTAATTAAAACATGGCCGAACAAGAGAACAGGTGCGTCCTTTCTCAATGATTTTACGGTATTGTTGCACACGTCGTATTGCAAGAACGTCTTGCTGCTGAACAGATTTCTTTCTACATACTTGGTTGATAAAATAAACTATAAGAAATAGAATTGACTGAACAAGTCAAAGAATACTGGTGTAACGTAGTAGCCAATAATAATATACATAAACCACTGTCCATTAATTATGGTTGGTACAACATGATCGAAGTTTTACTGCAGTTTTATTGAAGTACAAAGTTTTTCATTCTACATGTATATTGTATACATGTAGCACTCTACATAGGCATTCTTTCTGTCTAATCTCCTGCGTATTCTAGTCCCGAAACGCAGTTATTCGAACACTAATTTAATTCAACTGTCAATTGAATCGCTTTTACGCTAATACGCAGTGTACTTTGGGATGAAGCAAATGGTCCGAGTGAAAACGAAATGACATCTTTGCATGCTTACTCTCTGATGAATAACTCAATTGAACTGAGCAAAGGAAAATTGGGACTTTGGGACACTACCAGGATCGAAAATAGATTGCCAAAATGGCAAGTCTGAAAATCAAATTACTTTTTACTGGCTAGTAGTCTTTAACGAGATTTATATATGGAAGTTATGCAGAAATTTAATCAAAACCATACCAAATTTTCGAGATTTATTTTGAGATTTAATATTGTAGATCAATCTGTATACATTTTTAAAAAATGACTTTTCCAGATAACTGCTATGTGCAAGTATAAAGATTTAAAGTATAAAAGATCAAAAGTTTGTTGTATAATAATATTATTTCATTTCCGTTGAACTCTCTTTCTGGAACACGGAACAAGTAAACAAGTCGATAGTTTGACACTTGACATGCTATGCTATTGAATGTGCATGGGTAAAACGAGATTACTGCGTCGAATTTCTGAGAAGTTTGACAGTGATTTTGTGCTGGAATGTAATTTTGTACTTTTTGTAAATTCCCCAAAAAACATGTTTGCGAGAGAACTGACAAGTGAGTTCTCAGAACTATCTAAATTTAAATCTTTGTCCATTTAACTACGTTATTGCGCACTCACCTGCTGACTTTAGATCAAAATTACATCGCATAAAGCTTATAATTAGGCATGTTGGTGTGTCGTTGCTGCTGCCAATGATATTAACTTTTGTTCAGAATTCAGAATATGAATGACGGTATATAAAATTCAATTCGATAAAGTCGGAATATATAATACTTATGAATGGAAGTAGCTCATAGGGTTAACTCTGGCTTGAATGTAAATGGATTTTTTTGACAGATGTGAAGGATGTGATTTACAAATAGGAAATTGAACAAAAATTTCCAGAACTGCAACTGCACTTGAAGAAGACTGTGCAGACTTTTAAAAAGACGGAGTAAAATACTCGATATATTGTATTGGAAGTTTCTATATATCATCTATCATTGCTGTTTTTAACTAAATGCTGCATTTTTAAATCCTTGAATAAAAAAATAAAACTCATGATGCCAATTATTTTTAATTTTGTAGCTATTAGTACATAAACCGTGAAGTTTATTAGCGTTCTAATCTACTCTGTTTTTAAACAAGACAATTTTATCAGATTGCAATGTTGTGAAGTGCAAGGTTGCTAATTCTGAAACAAAAGCATTAAAAAGCAATCGTCCTGCCAACTTTTGTGTTTTTCCTGTTTAACTTGATGTCAACTTGTCACAAATTTAGTGAAAATGTATGGAAGAAAAGCAAAGGCACTTTTGTAAGGGTAGATCCGGTAGACAGAGGAGAAACAAATTACCTAAATTCTGTTAGAATGAACTGACACATGACATGATGCGAAAATTAAATACCACTTTGCTCGATTACTCCCAGCAGTAATGATACCGTCACCGCAGTATAAATTACCTAAATTCTGTTAGAATGAACTGACACATGACATGATGCGAAAATTAAATACCACTTTGCTCGATTACTCCCAGCAGTAATGATACCGTCACCGCAATATAATACGGAAATATATTGTGTATAAAATATATACTTACCTATAACATGGCCACTCAACCAGAAAGTCACAGAAACAGGGTTTAGTACTGTTCGCTACGCTGAACACGGCGGCTGGTAAGAGAACGAGGGCGAAGAAATTAACACAAGACAAACTTGTTGGTTGGTTGGTGTCTTGGTGTACGTACACTAAGCTACCAGCGTTACTCAGCAGCGTATCAAATAATTGTTTTGTTTGTTTTCTTCTTCTTTTTTTCGCGAGGTTTTGTGAAAAGTGACAGGTGACATGCTCCAAAAGTCCTTAAGTGTGTGCTACTAATGTCTACTAGCAAATTTGATTCTTTTTTTGACAGCTTGTCTCCGTTTTTCTTACGCATTTTATAACAACTCATTGGTTCGGAAATTGTCATTGTGCTCCGAGAAAATCTAAAAAAAATTATGAGGAAAAAGTGAAATAAACAAGAGATATTTTTAATATTTTTTTAGCTTTTCGCATTGTATAAACAAAACATGAGATGGCATGAGAGATGGCATGAAATGTTATCGATTTGTTCTTTTTTTGCTTTCTATTCTCAAAAGCCATCCAATTGAAAATTACAGATAGATGAATAGCATTGAAACGCTATGGTTGTTGTTGTGAGGTGAGACAGGAAACTGTATCTTGAACTGTGTACAAATAAATGGATTGCCATACTAATGACATGTGGCAAAGTGCTAATGTCAGTTATACCACGTAATAAAAATGAAAAGGTCAAGGATTATATTGTTTTTTACCTGTACAAGTCCAGTAAACAAAGTGAAATGTGTTTTGAAAAGGTCATCTGTGGCATGCAAAGCCTCGATGTGTTTTTTCAGTAGCCGATGGCCGTGTGTGTATATTCGTTTGAAAGGAACAAATTATTATTTTTGCTGGAAACTGAAATCCTACTCAAATGAGTTAGGAGTGCAACGATAATAATATACCTATTATCATCATGATGGACTGAAAGACTGGAGGGGATTTAATTTGGAGTGTTGACCTTCCTTTGTGTGTTCATCTCCGTCTGCTGTCAGCGTACATGTAAATGTCTGGCGAAATGGTGATCCATTAGTAAATAAAGTAGTAATAAATAATGAACAGCTGGGATAATAGATTTGGTCAGAGTTGGCGAACGAGATTTTGCAATGCCGTTGCCATCATCCTCCTCGATTAATGAGCGGGAGGTGGTGACGACTGAAGAAGTGACTGCTAACGACATTTACTAATTACTTATTATGCTTCTGCTTCATTCACTGAATTCACTTCTGGCGAAAACGGGCTTAGCTTTCATTTTTTGGGCAGATATGCATGTATAGGTTTTTCAGTATTTACTTTGTAGAATCAATAGAAAGCTTTGTACCCTTTCACTACTCTTCACGCGTGTCAATTTCGGCAGTATTGATGTTCATTTAAGCATACACACGTAGGCGGAAGTTGCCAGATGGCAAAAAAGCTTTTTATGCAACTTTCGCTAAAATGTCAATGAATCCTACACAAAGTTAAACAGATTGTCAGGCATTTAATAATGAATGTAAAGAGTCTCATCATTACCAACCCAAACTTTATGAAATAGTTAGAGAGAGAAGGAGAGAGAGATTAAAAATACGCACGGTTTAAAATGAATGAGATACTAAAGAGTGTACATACAAACTGTTTAATGGATCTTGCTCCTGGGAAAGACAAATTAAGAGAAGGCGAGACTTGGTAAAGTGAATATAGAAATTTGCAACCAGAGAGAGAGAATTAAATAAAACAAAATCACGATACATGTATAAAATATCAGCAAACTGACTGAAAAAGGATTCGTTTCATTAGCAAAATTACTGCTGAATCTCACTTTCAAAAAGTTGGCCATCGTGTATAAACAGGTTTATGAGGCAACTAGAAAGTTTGTTAATTGAGCGTAAAACGAGGAGAAAGCCTGATTATTATGAGATAGTTGGGCAGAAGCAAAACTTGAATGTCGGGTAAGTAGGGAAAGCAAAACCCAGGCAAATAAGTCAAATCAACTGAACTTGCTGTAGAGAAGATGTCACTACAGATGTACATAGATGTAGATGTAGAGAGAATAGAACCATCGCATCGAATGATTCAAGTGTGTTTATCCAACAGGCACTTGAGTGTGTTCAATCTTTTTGTAGAAAACCTTCAAGCGTCCATATGCTGATGCTGTGTTCCTAGTGTAATCAACAGAGAATTTCCTGAATACAAAAATTTGCACGTATTATTTCACAACTGTCAACTGGATAGAGAAACAAGTTGAAAGCATTCACTAATTTTTACAACGTCTGTCTCAGTTTATAAAAAAAGTTGTCTCTAATTGCTGTTTACACGGAAAAGTAGGGAAAATGAAATTAAACTTTTATTTGTTGATTACTTTATATGCTTCTCTGACTGCTGTTTCATTTTATTTTTTTAAGTAACAGCCAACTATATTTCCTTGTCGTCGTACATGCATGCTGCTGTTGTGTTGTGTATCTTTCATCCATCTTTGTCTGCTTGATCCTGCATGGATTAGTTAAATGAACTGGCGGATTTGATGTCGTAATGTCGTTTACGTGGCTGAAGCTCTACTATCATCATAAAGAGACAGTCGCGGTGAGTTGTGTAACTTTAGATTATAAACCCACGTATGACCTTTTACAGAAGGCGGGTGTGTATATGTACGTGAGTAGGCGTGAGAGTGAAAATCGAAACGAAAAGTCAGACAGAAATGCTGAAACAATTACGCGAAGTGTGTGTTAGGTTCCTGAATTAGGTTACACTTTGTGGAAAATCCTTTACTTTCCGTGTCACTACTACAACAACCCAGCATCGCTCCGCTCTACTTTACTACAGGCGTTGGTTGATGCAAATTACAATGTCATATTTTGGACCGCTCTCCTTGTCTTCGTCGTCAAAACGAGGATTCGTTAGAATAAAAGTTATGGGCTTAGGTGCAAGAATATGAATAAATTGAGAAAGAAACGAAAACAAGTTTTTTTCATATATGCTTTATGCTGCTTGAATCTGGAACATCTTCTGCTAAACTTTCTTCGAGTCTAAAGTTATTCTGGCCGATGATAGTGACAAAAATTACAATAACAAAAAACAGTGAAAATGTTATTCTTCAATTTTCATAATGATGTTTTGTCCGCACTCAGCAGCAGCAGCTTTATGAGCGTGAGTGCTTTCTCCACTACTACTAAAGTACTAGCTGCAACTTGTGCGGGAATGAATGCTCGAGTATGGCTTGGTAATAAAGTTGTAAAATGCTCTTTTTTATGCTTTCTCAAAAGCACAAATATACTATACAACTCATCTGCTATATAACCACACAAGTCTTTTTGAGTTGAGAACACTTACTTGTCTCACTCTTCCGCCTTTCCATGTCGACCCTTTTTCATCCTTTCTTTTTTCTTTAGCTTTTACATATACCTACCTATATATAAAAAAAATGTAGAACGCTGCACTACTAGCTCAGCCGCATCAGCCCAACTTTTTTTCCACGATTTGCCATCATTATCATCCCTCTCTACACCACCGTCAAGAATCTCTTCAGAACGCAATCTTGTGTCACCAAAAGAAAGTTATTTGTGTTTCAAAAGTGCACAATGCATATATACAGTTCCTGCCTGCCCGTGTGCACTTGTATCATAATGACATACTTTTTTACTGCTTATTTTTCTCTACTAATATCACTGCACTACACAAGATGCTTTATCCTCATTTCTTCCACTTCCGACTCATATGCCTTTTTTATCTGTATCCTCATCAAAAAAAATTGCTCCATGTGTTTTAAAACTAGACCAAGCATTTTAAAAACAAGCATATAAAAAAATAACGAGCCCGGCTTTAGTTTAAAACTTTGACGGTCTGCAGAGTATCTTCATTTGCAGAGTCCCTTGCAAGTATCATTATTTGCACGATAGCACAGAGAAAATCAACCTACTCATCATCATCAGTCCCATACACTCTAACTCCTTCCTCCTCAGCTCTCCCCGCGTCCGTACTCCTTTGTTGGTACTACTACTGCAGTATAAGCAGATGTTTCTGATGGCAAACACTTGCGCAAGAATATCATGCCATTATTATGATTCCCTTTATAATCCTATCGTCATTATTACAGCGGAGTATATTACAGCAAAAAAAATTAGAATTGTGCCAACCAGCGGCAGTGCACTGATGTTGTGTCATCTACATCTAGCCCACTTTCTCCTCTTCAAGCCTCGCGACAAACCACTCAAATTTCACGTCTCCCCTCTAGAGGAAAGGGGAAACCATTTCGTATCGTTTGCCATTGTGTCGTAGTGTATATACCTCTGTTCTCTTTCTCTTTCCATTTTCATAAAGTGTCTCACTGTTTGAACTGTGTGCTGCTGCTGCTGTTCCAGCTGTCGTATAGTCATTCCCTTTTTGTTTTGTCCTTGTGTCTGTCTGAGTGACACCATTACTGGCGTAATAGTATTCTATTTTCTCGGTGTCGTCATTATTATCATCCTCGCTGCTCGTTTTTAAGCTGGCAACCAAAGTGGCACACAAAATTCTACACACACACAATGTTGCTTCCGTTTCGGTTACATTTTATCTTTCATATTGTTTCCTCTTTCCATTTGCATCACTTTCCACTGCTTTTGGCAACATGATTATCTTCGTTGCGCTTATCTTTTCCTTCCCATGCGATACATTTCTAATATTATTAGGTTTTGAGTGAATACATATACACAAGTGCTCGCGCTATTTTCAATGAATTGAATGTTCCAATTATCATAATATCATTGATGATGACGACGACGACAATACGACACTACAAACTACCCAAGATTATCTATTATGCAGACATCGTATCCTCTTTTTATATTGTAGAAAATAGAAGGCATTTGCAAAAACAGCGTATCATCATCACTGGCGTCAAAATGGGTTGGGATGAAGCAGTCAAAAAGCGTTTTAAAGGAAACGTCAAAAGTCGAAAATAATCATAATAATTGTATGCTGATAGTCAGTCACAAGCTTTATTGAAAAGTGCCAGCTTTAAAATCTATTTTAAAAAAAGAAAGGAAAACTTGCAAAAAAGCGAAATTCAATGCCTACTCTACTCACATGGGAAGTGATTTTGCAACACAGCTCTCTGTGTGAATGGCTGACGGGTAAGCTTCACTGTGTAGTACTTATCTTACCGCACGGTGTATGTAATACCGTCATTTGAAAATAAAGCGGATGCTGTGGTTATGCCAGTGAAAACAAATAGGAGTAGCAGGGAATGTTCATCGCAATGCAGAGAAACTTGCTCACTTTCACAAAACCCCACAAGTTTTTGTATCAACTCCAGAACTTAGGTACCCATGCTTGCTATTAAATGTATGCAAAAATAACGAGGGAATAAGTCAGATCTACTGGTGGATACTAACTCTTGCTCTCTTCCTTCTACACACCTTTCACATGCTACAGCGTATTACCATTTAAGCAAATTGAAGTAGTAGTAGATGAACCGTATAGCACCAGTAGCACCACCACTGACAAACCTGCTGCCAAAATGTTTAAGGAAAATTAAATTAAATTTTTGTGGCCGTGTGTGTCTGTCGAGCAAGGTAGTGCGGTATGGTCTGGTGGTAATAGTAATAAATGTTATTTCTAGTCAGTATTAAAAGTTGCGTAAATTGNTGGTCTGGTGGTAATAGTAATAAATGTTATTTCTAGTCAGTATTAAAAGTTGCGTAAATTGAAAAAAGGAAAATAATTTGCACAAAAATACTTTTGCTGAAATGATGACAGAGAGAAAGTAGGTAAATAGAGCTCATTTAGCCAAGTACAAAAAAACTACTTACTGACACGATGAAATATTCAATGCCAATTATTTTTTCTATTTTCTATTCAAGGTTGCAAGTACTGAAGTACTTTAACAACAATACAACCCAGTAGTGTGCGTTATCCTAAATACACAGGCCAGTCAAACGAAGAAGAAGAAGACTGTTGGACAAGCTGTAGCTATGGATTTAATTTGGCAGCTTTGAAAGGAAAACGTGGATGAATAGATGGAACGTGGAATGTCTGTAGTAGTAAGCAGGATGGATTGCAAGAGGTTTTAGACGGAAATGGACAGAAAAAAATATAAAAGGGAGTTGAGGCAGCGGCGGCAAGCAGACTAGGTATACCACGCGTAGCCTTTTTGTCTATCTAGCCCATCACTGAAGAATGAAATCCGGCACTTGTGTCAATGGGTTTGCTCGTGGGGGTGCGCTAGGATACAACCGTTTCGAGCTCATTTTTCTTCGTATGACCTTGGTTGTGGTTTTACTAATGGACAGGCAGTGCCATCAGAATCATTTATTTTTGTCATGCACAACAGCAACAACAACGGCAGCAGCAACGGTGGAGGTAACTAGAACAGAACGTACACTCATCTAAAAATGGGTCTATTTTTGCTCGGTAGAAAAACTGCACTACACTGCTTCGTTTTACCTTGAACATAAAAGAATTACTTTCTTTCATGATTACCAAACCAAAAGAGAATTATTTATTGCCGAGCATTTGTATTCATATATGAATAAAGACAATTCAGAAAAGACAAAGAAAAGGGAAAATAAAGATGAAACAAGGACGTTGAGAGAAGTATTCCATTCATTTCATTTTATTAAATTATACCTGTCTGTTGTTGTGTATTGTGTATGTATACGTACCTTTTTTTTCCTTGGGTGCAACCAAAATGACATTGAATCGTGCAAAAGTGGAAACCGTAAGTTGCAAGGAGGAGGAGACTTTTATTTTTATTTTCGAAATCCCCAGCTTTCACATAAATAGGCAGTCTGTAATGTCATTAATACAGAATGAATGTCTTTATAGTCGCATGGGAGGGGGAAGAACAAAAAGGACAAAATAATCAAAGCGCGCTTTGTTGTGAGAAGAAACAGAAAGAAGAAAGCATGAAAGAAAGGAAAGAAGGACAAGTAGTTTTTACCTTCTACCCAACTACACATACATATATACTAACAAGTAAGTATTCTTATTGCTCTCTTTGTAAATAGTATCTTTGTCTGGTCGAGAAAATGGAATGGTTGATGATGATGGTGGTGGTGGTAGTATAGCATTTTTCAACCATGACATTATACCTTCTGCAACTTAAACAAAAACAGTGGAAAAAATAAAGATAGATGGAAGGAAGATAAGAAGAATGTGAGCAGCAGCCCGAGCACGTTGCATGGGGAAAAAGGCAGAGAGAGAAAAAAGAAAGGAAATTGGGATTTTTTTCTTGCTGCTTCTGCCGCTACTGCTGCTCCTCACACACCGAAATGAATCGGTGTAAGTAGAATATTTCGTCTACGGGCAATAATATTGTAAGAATTCTCTGTTTTTTTATGTCGACGAGAGGGAAAGTTCTGCAGTGCAGAAAAAAGCGAAGAAAAAGAGGGCTACAAGCGGTCTGGAACGTGTCATTAATGAAAACCGCTCATGCGTGAACTAAAAAGCAAATATTGCTCTTCTACTTTTATGCCACGGCCACGTACGTACGTCGATCAGTTGGTAGTACGGTAACTGTAAAATACGATGTCGTTATTGTAGTGTATTCAAAGCACAAAAAGGGCTCTTCTTTTCTTGTAAAGTGCATTGTTTTAAGAGAAGGGAAAATAATGACTACCATCTCTAGGAAATCTATAGATACGCACTAACCTCGTTCGTGTTTGTGCCGCTGCTGCGTTTTCAGCATGAAAAGGCCAGCAAGAAATATAAAAAAGATAAGAATAGACACGGCACAACTCTTTTTCTTTCCATTTTTGCCCTGGGGTTTTGCACGAAAAAAGATATAAACTGGGCAAATAACAAAAGATACTGAGAAAAAGGTTAAAACATTTAACTGTCGTATTGTCTCTGCTCTGCCTGCCCACTACACGGGTTTGCGAAAAAGCTGGCAGTGACAATAAGGTTACAACATCCCGGAGAGAATGGCAACGATAAACAGGCAGAGATACGGTTGCTTTCAGAGAATTGCTTCTTTATTTATTTAAAGTTGCGTGCAAAGTGCAAGTCTTTTTGTTAGAATGATCTGGAGAGAGAAGCGAGTTTGGAGTATTTTGAAGGGTTGGGAGTTGTGTAACTTGACATGCTCACTTCAACGTGTATCCACTCGCTATTTCCTTTAAATTCCGTGGGTAAAATTGAAAAGATCAATATGGTCGCATTCATGCAAACAGGTCAGCAAATTAAAAAGAAGTGATATTATTTGGTAATGTTAAATATAATTATTATGTATTCTTTATTTTCTGTTAGTGCATCACAATACAATATAATTAAATGTATAATAACATGGCTGACGATACACCTTATCATGTATAGCTGGGTATTACATTATAAAAATAAATAACGGCAAAATTTGATTACATAAAGTACAAAATATCACGACAAGACAGGTAGACACCGACTTTTTGTGATTTAACACGTGTGGGTATTTATTTTTTGGTGCTAGATTGGGTCACCTACTAAGCCCTGGTGAGCGATACGTCAAACATGGTTTTGAACTTGATCGTTGGTCCCATCAGCAAAAAACTTGTCGCCAGAGCTACGTTTCGAGATTCTCGGGCCAAGAAAGTTCGTTTATGTACCATAATGAGTAATGCAATAACGCATACAATGGATAGCACGAACTTGGAAGTTGATCGCTGAAAAGGTTAAATTCAGAGTGTTAGATACTGAATACGGGACGGTGAAAAAATGCTGAAAAAATGCTGAAAAAAATATCGTTTAGAAGAAGACATACGTTTGCCACCTGCTGGGGTTTAGTTTCCGTCCAGCGTACTGGCGCTTCCACGTCCGTCAGCAAGCAACCGCCACGCATCCGCTGCTGTCAGCAGTGCAATATTTTGAGTAGTCGCATCTGTAACAGCAATCTGGTGTTACCACGGGCGAGTGGGAGGATGATGACGGTGAGTGAAAGCCGATGGGCACCTTTTTGATGATTCTGCGAGAAACTCTTCTGTGAAAACACATTTGTCGAACAATGTAAAGCGAGAGAAGTATGGTGACGACGAGGAGACACGCGATAAGCATGGCGCAGTGCGGTTCAAGGCTGCTGCCGTGAACTCGAGTTGTCTTGGTGGCTGTTGTACCGTCAAGGTGAATGTCAGCGTGAAGGTGGTGCAGTTCAATGGCGCCTTCTACACCGTGATGCTGTGGAGCGGATTTATGCACCATTTTTTCTGAAATAGGTATGAACCCTTGAGTTTCAGGAAATCGAAGGCATTTTGCAGATATTTACGATTTCACACAACATGCATATGCTCACTTACCAAGACAAATAGGACAACATTGATTTTTTACCAAAACTGGGCGATCGCAGTCGAGCAGAGGACATTTGCCTGCTGAGAAGCACTTGATTTTTCCAGTTTCACAACGACAACTTTCACAGGCCCCCACCTGAAAATCGTCATTGTTTACAATACGGAT
>JAHZMT010001179.1:0-18840 GCA_027743785.1 Sinhomidia bicolor
CATTCCTAAATGACCCCAATAGCTTTAAAATCGTCAATAACTTCTCTCTGTCACATCTTTTTAAAAGTTTACTTTTTTATTAAATCCACAACTAGTCACTACCCAAATCTTTTATATTTTCCACCATTTGAACTGAAATCCTGCTGCAAAACGTACATACTTTTGTGAAGTGTGCGCTTTACAAGAGTACGTAGAAATAGAATAAAAAGAAATTAAAGAAAGTAAAGAATGCACGAAATGAATATTGCATCAACGAGACCGAGCAATTCAACGGAAAACTTTCTAAAAATAATATAATATAGGCATGTATTGTATGTACTTTTTGTCCTTGTACTTATGCTATTATTATTATGAAAAGTTACGTTACACTGCTACCAGCCCACTATCATAAATCAACATAAAATTAAGATGTCATCATCACCATCATCATCCTCTTTTCTCCTATCTCATGCCTTATTTTTCCTTCCAAGAAGACATGCTGACAAATTGTCTAATAAATGTGGCAAGTATTGTTCACATCCTCCAAGAACATAAATCTCCATGTGGTTCAAGTTCTAAGAATGCAGTCAAGTGCGAGAGAGAGAGAGGGAGGGGGAGGAAAAGAGAAGACTGAACAAGAAGGAATTAGAAAATAAGGGGAAAAAGCTACTGAAAAAAAGAAAATGTTAAAATATTAAAACATCATCTTTCTAAACCTAGCTTTTTAAAATACAAGAGACAAGAAAAGCCATTATAAATAAAGCACAAAACAAATATTATTATTGTACAAGCGCCATGATAATATTCACAGGAGAAATCGAAGTTACGACTTTATTATTACTACAGTCAATGAGAGCAAGTCGGATATTGTTGTTGTTGATGATGGGATGCAATGCGATGATGCGACAAGGTAATATTCGGAAGGCAGAACAGTCTTATTTTTTTTAAAAATTACAGCATTAAGTATTTGTATCTCATATAAAAAAACTTTTCAGTCGAGTACGCCGGTAAACATTTCAAAACGCCTGTTTCTCGGCTATTTATAATGCATGCATGAAAACAAAAATTTATTTTTTTACGAGGGAGGTATGTAATTTAAGTACCTATGTACATATTTGTATTTCTTTGTCCTTAAACTTTGTTGAAATATATTTTTTTCTTATTTATTTTCTTGGCATTAATGTGGAAAAAAGCGTCTTTTTGTTTCAAAAAAGTTGGGTTGCTCTCTCACTTCAGGGAAGTCGTTAAAGCCTTAATCGACCTATTTCGTGCTTTATTCTGACAAGCTTCATTGGATTTCGTTACGTTTAGATTAACCAATCTATCTTGTTCCACACACGTTACTGCTACTTCTACTACTTGCGTTCTTCGTTTTTATGGAGAAAGACAAAGGCGAAAGTGAGAAGCCAGTGTGCATGTCAGTTCTTCTTCTTCTTTTTTAAAAAAATAGAACGATAGCGTAGTAGAATATAGGGTTCTCATATTACTCACATTTTATTTTAGTTGATTCACGTAATAAAAATATACAAGCTTATTCGAACATCAACTGCAGTAGCCTTTTAAAATAGTAGACCACGGGTTCTCTGAAATATTTATAGCTACTACGCTGCTTTTTTTCCACAGAGAGCCTTGAGCAAATGAAAAGATATGGATGAGCTTGTATTATTTGCTCTAGCTGTCAGTTTGTTGAGAACATGAACATGTTACACAATGTTATTGTTGCAGTTTCTTATTTTGGCTTGTTTTCCCTCACAGCTATAATCCAAGTCTACTGAAGATTTTTCAGACTAGACAAATATTGTTCTTTTTCTCATCATGGGACGAGATGATGATGATGATGATGATTTGTCTGTCTCTGGAAGTAGATTGGAATGTGGATCAAGGTGGTGATGATGCACTTGGTGAGATATATGGTTTTGCATTTATCATATTTTATTTTCCCTCGTATACGTCTGCACCCTTACAACGATTACTTCACATTCGGTAGATTGATGACGGGGTTGGTTCATTCTCAAAAAAATTTTTAAAAAAAAGAGTTGCTAAACAAGATGTAAATTTTTTTATATTATAATATTTATAGAAGTGCTTGGTCAAGATGAAGGAAAGCATGTTCACTTTTAGTGTGCTGACGCTGTTGTCTAATTTCAAGTAATAAATACTATTTTTTAGTGTGTAGAAAGATCCAGTACAAAGATTTAGAAAACGCAGGTAATGCACACTATTGTTTTTAAAAAGCTGCTACAATGATCAATGATATAATTTCTAAATAATTAATTACAGTTGATTTCAGACTGAATACTTGCAATTATTGTTTTCTCTGTAATCTTTATGTAGCGCATAAAAAAATTTTCTTACCGTTGTTTCTCTCGTTAAACGTTATCGTTTCATCAGAAGGATAATGTGTAATTTGTCTGGTATGATAAATGAAAATAAATAAGCCAGCATTGAAAAACCAACTCCCTTGGTTTGATGAATCGTCATGTCTTGATCCCCCTTGGTGAGACAGGCGTATGGCGCACGTCATCCTGAAAGTCATGTAAAAGTCAACAGTAAGCTACAAGAACAATATAACTGCAACATGCAGTCATCGCGCCGACCACAAACCAAGCTTATCTACTACCACCACTACCATAAAAATAATAAAATGCTAGAAAAAAAAGAATGCATCATGTAGGTTGCACTTTATAATACTAATAATGCCTAAATACCGTGGCGTAATGGCTGATTGTTATATATCCAGTTTTGTATGTTTCATTATTTGGTTGGAAACCATTTACATAGGTATATTATTATTGTGCACAATTCAATTGTGACCTGATTGACCTCCATGTGGCAGACATTACTACAGATTATACGTCTTTCTCTTTCCCCCTCTCTCTCTAGTGAAGAAACCGTACATGCACTCTTTTACAATTGCAATGCTACATGAATATTACATTCCCCACATTGCCTTTTGATTGTCCACCTTAGAAGAGCAGAAACTGAATACCTACCTACACTAGAACAAGGATCTTTATTATATCCTGCTTTAATAGCATTATAACATTTATACATTTGGCAAAGTAAAGTTAAAAAGCTTTTTTTATAGTTTATTATTACTACCGCGCGGCACGGCCAGTAGTGTCATTAGCTCGAGAAGACCTTTTTTTTCAAAAAAAATAAAAATTTGATGAGTGTACATCTCAGCACATAGAGTACTAAATGTAAACAATAAGTTTGTTTGTATCATCAAATAAGGCATGAAATGTACTTTCTCTGTTGACTCATAACAGAATAGTTTTCACGTTTATTGCCATAATATTACCACCAAAAATATTATTATTATTATTATTATTATGAAGTGCCTATACATACAACAATGTACATACAGCTCGTGTCAGTGATGTGCGCGGTAGAGCTTCTCTGGCTCTGCTGATGGTAAGTGAGAAGACATCAAAAGATTTCCTATATAACGCTTTTACACTCAAATCCTCATATATACTCACTCACTACAACTCCGACGACGACCTCTCCGTTGAAAAAGAACATATTTTATTATTATGTCTGCAGCAGCAGCATTCACGGCAAGCAAGCCAGTCACCACAAAAGTCGTCTTGAAATGGAATCAAAGGTAGTAACCGCCAACAAAAGGGTAGGCAAAAGACGGCTCTTTGTTTCTTAACCAAATATGTCCAAGCTCTTCCATTTGATACTGTTATGAAGTAATAAACATTGCTGCTAATTTATTGTTCAATTTTAACCTCAGTGACAGTGATCCTTGATGCAGGTAGACAACCAGAAGATATCTCAATTTAATAACCGAATATAATAATATATCATCAGCTAGCTGTACACTGCACTACAAGCAAAAAAATTCAATTATGGAGTACGATATTTTTTTTATTCCGTTAAAATTTTATTGTTCATTAAAATTAGCGATACCTTAAAAGCATTTTCAAGACATTAACTGCAACATTGCAATATGACTAATAATTTATATAATGAAAATAGCTGCTAGCACCCGATATGACATGACAGGACACAAAAGGATGAAGCACGGGAGCAACAACAATGCAATGCAGGTAAGTAATTTTTCAACCAAAATATTATAATTATTATGTATATGCTTTCAATTTACAAGTGTCTCAGCAAGGGTGCTCGTTTCGATCGTTGAACTTATCTGTGTACATCATCATCATCGTAGACTTCGTGGAAATGTCAGTTATACTGCATTGCTTTACGATGACTCTATTTAAAATTCTTACTGTTTGATGATTAGGTACCAACCAAAGCGCTCCTCTGACAAATAATAATATTACATTCTACTATTTTGTGCCAACAACTTGATGCATCGACAACAGCGCGCAGGGTTGGTAGATTACTATTATAATATGATGGAAAGTTCTGCATGACAATTGTCATTTTGACATTATTGCTGTGATGAAGAGAGAAAACATGACAGAAAAAATTGTTTCAAAGCTGTATACCTCATTACCAGAATCAAGATAACATTGTATTGATGACAAGGAAAAAACGTTGACGATTTTTATTACAAATTGTTGTCACAAGCAAATTGATGATGGAAAATGGCTGACTCTTTCTTGGCCTAGCTGATGACGACGTCGGACCGCAAAGAAAAAAAACTGCCATTATTTTCTCGTCGCTTATTTATGTGGCTTTCCATAATACTAGAGTTCCATTCTATCATGGTAATAATAATGATGAGTGAGTAGTATAATAATAATACAATCACTTTAACGACTTTACAGGAGAGAGAATGACTTTAGCAATGTCGTTTTGATTTCGTTCAGCAGCACGAGGCGTAAAAGCGTCCTCCAAGGCTCCAGCAAAAACAACTCGTAAGATGTCTTGTGTGAGTGAGTGGTGCGGTGGTGAGTTCCTTGTTGGTTAAAAAGGCGTACGTGCCGTGTAATAAAATGCTTTGTGTGGTGGAAGGAGTTCAACGTACACACACACACACAGTTAGCAACTTTTTCCTAGCGTGTCTATCAAAGCAGGAATTAGGAATTAAAGACATAGCAAAAAATACACGGTCTCTATATTTGAGATATTATAATAACTATTAACTTTATTCCAAAAGATTTGTGGTGGTGATGAAAATAATTTCTTGGTTGGATTATTTATGAATCTGCTGACAAAAATGATTATCAGCTAGCACGATCAGTTAAATCAACTACTTTTGTAATTTTTTTGGCAATTTATCATCAAACAAGGCAGGGATTCAGCCTTGATGAATTTCAATAAAAAAGTGCTTTCCGCTCTTTCGTCATCACATCACATCAAGTAAAGAAAAAAAATAGTTACAGGTAATCTATTGCGATGAAGGGAGTGTGTGTAAGTCCTGTAGTGTGTGTGTACTACTTTATGAGCTTTTAATTTGAACTTATCAACACTACGCTTCCCATTTTTGGTGATTTAAGCATCTCATCACTTCACCATGCTTGACCATGTTCATTGCTCTCCTGCAACGATTTTCTTCTCTTTTTAAAAAAAATGTTTAATGTCTGTTCTTCAAACAAAAGCTGCATGTATAAACGTTCAATTTACGACACTCATTTGAATCCATTATGCAGATTTCCTTGTGAATAAAATGTTCTTTCCAACAAAAATTATCATTATCATCATATTAAAATTTTCAATAAAAATTATTATTATTATTTAAAAAACTAATACCTATGTGCTGTGTGATGTACAAATTTCAGCACCTTTTTTAATAACGCAAAAAAATCGTAATAATTCAAGAGCATCATATCAGCATCATCATACCAAAAAAATTTTGCATATAAAGTCCACCAAAAATGACTTGAAAAACTCTTTTTTTTGTTTTTACTCCATCATAAAAAAAGTTGAAAACACCCAAACGCAAGTCACGAAATGATTATTATTCATTCATTACAAATTTTTAGAAGTTGAACAATCTTTCTGATGCAAATTACATATTCATAAAATGGATCACACACGAATTTACGACTTTGTATAATGTAAATTGAAAGTTTTATAGTTTCGTTACAACAAATATTGTTTTCTTGAAAATGCTATTTAGCAGCAGCAGCAGTAAGGGAACAAAATTGCATCCAACCAGCAACAAAAATCATAAAATGTTTTTTCTGCTTTCATAGACAACTCGCTAATTTATTGCTTTTTAGCTGTCGTTTTATGCTAGTTTTTGGTAGAAATGAGTTCGCCCATACAAAACAGTAAGAGCAGCAGAGAGTAAAAGCATAGAATGCAGGTTCATAAACCTGTAGAAAAAAAAGTAATGCTTTTGCTTGACAATTAAAGAATTTCGGTTAATTTTTTTAGTTTTAGTAACTCTTTTCATACATGACAAAATAAAACTTGCAAAAAACGCAAATAATAATATGCACTTATGCACTCAACATGTCCAAATATCCAATAGGTGTATATATTTTTTCGAATTTATATAATAAGTACCTACCTACGTAAATCCTTTTGTCAAGGAAAGGACAAAGTTTTTTGAGAGAGATTGTTTTTTGTTTTTGTGGTTGGACAAAACGTCTGTCTGGCTCATGGTTTTTCAGTTGAAAGCGCCCACCGGCAAGCAAGGTATCGATATCATCATTTTCTTGTTTTAGTAAACTTGCTAAAGGCAAACCGCACAATCCAAAAACAGGCCGCAACGAAAAACAAAACGATCCGCTGTCTAGTTGAAAAGGCACAGGACTTTTTTCAACATCACATGAACAAATCCGTCCGGACCATCTTTCTAACTGTTTTGTATCAGCCGATCTCTCTACCTAACTAGGTATGTAAGTAACGCTGTTACACAAGAAGGTGGTACTTTACACTACAAACTTTACACTGTTAGTCATCATGTCTAATCTGAAAAAAGTTGGAGAAATGAGATATTATTCTGTTTGTAAAGAACTTAAACAAAGTTAATACTTGCGCAACTAGCTGTTAGCTAGAGTTTTTATGCATATATAGATGCGAAAAATACAAAAGTAGATATTCATAAAATACGGATATATAGAAATGGTGAGCTTTTGTAAGGTAAAAGTCGTCACAGTATGTATGTAGGTATATACCCGGTACCGCAGAGCAGAGCATCATGAATACTTGAGTGACCATGTGAAGGTACCACCACCAAAAATAAAGTGACAGGTCATTAAATGTAGGACAGTGGCAGACCGCCCTGTAAAAGCTTTCCCAAGTTACACCTCTTCTCTCTCCCTACCAATGTGTATACTGCAATGTGTTTGTAAATAGGTTAAAGTGACCTTTTCCTCACACTTTTTACTTCTCACTCTCTATCTGCTCTTTTCAAACTGACACAGCGTTTAATCGGAGTAAATGTAAAAACTCACATTGATATGATTCAGGTATGCATATACACCAGCCTTTATGCTATATTACCTTGCTTCTATTCGGATTCGGTGTTACAAAGAAGAGCCGCCGCAAAGAAGAAAAAAGTATCAGTTTTTTAAATATAAAAAATGCAGTATCAAAAGTCTTGTGTAAAATGTGGTTGCTCATATTATGCATGAATTTGATATTACACTTGAAAGTTGTTCGTCTCAAATAAATGCAGTTTTTACGAAAAAATAATAATAAAAATAAAATTTGATATAAAAGCGAATAAAAATGCTGGAGATATATAAGATATAAGTACGTAGGTACTTGTGTTTGCACGCAGGCACTTTTTGACTCGTTGGCATTTTATTTTATTCTATTTTCTACTACTGAACTGAAAGACACTTTTTGGTAAACACCCTAAAAACTTGAATAATTTTGTGCTATAAAATATATTGAATTGAACAAGCATCACTGCGTTTTACTCTGCAAGAGGTTTATTTCTTTCCAGTTTGGTATGTACATTTGACTTCCCTTTTTCAGGGTTTTACGTCTTCAATATGTGATATTTCGATCTGGGAATTCTATTTAAATTACATTTCTCCATTTTGAAAAAGAGTAAACATCATTTTGACAGACAAAACAGTGTAGGTATAAACTGTAATGTAGATACATAGGTATCTGTATTGTAAAAAAATCAAGTCCTCTTTCAATTCAATCTTGCGTTTTTTTCTCGCTCTCTCTCTCTCTCTCTCTCTCTCTCCTTTTTCTAGTTAAGGTAAACGAACCATTGAAAATGCTATTTGTCACAACGGGGTCTAAGCCGATGGGTAATTTCCTGTCAGAAACGTTGTACGTAAATAGGTACAAGAATATTGTAAATCGTTGCTTCTTAATATATATATATATATATCATCATCATCATTTTGTTATGATATTAAATAATGAAATTGTGTAGAAATTGTAGCAGCGAATCATTTTTTGATTACGTAAATAATCTTTTGTCTGTCTGTCCATTTGACAATTTTGACATGATATTTTTTTAATTCTCAATTTAATTTCTAAATTTTTAAAGGCATGAAAGGTCATACAAGAAGCTTTGTGTCAATCTTTTGAAAACATTAGTTGAACTAATGTTTACTTTTAAAATTTCCAACCAACCTGTTTTTATACTCCTGATAGCTTTCGCTTCTTTAATAATTCTTCTTTTTAAAATTTGTTTTTTAAATGTCAGTCTTCCTATTATACTGTTTGCTACTAGGTTTTTGAGAGAGCAACCATAATAATAATAGTATAGAAGTGACAATGGTTTTCACTTCTATTATAATTTTAAATAAATGCGCACAACTTCTTCTGTGACATTTACTCCCGTTGCTATTATTATTTTTATTATTAACGCGGTTACTCCAAAAGTTGAGTTTTTTATACAAAATTCTTAGTTCCAGCATCGGGTTCACAAATTCATAATATATGACATCATCGCCTACCTTGTTGGGGCGAAACCCAAGAAGACCTTTATAGAATACGTGTCATGCCGCCAAACCACTATACTCGTAATTGCACACTTGTGAACTGACAATTTCCGGTGTGAAAGCTGCAGCGCGGTTATACGACTATATGACAGTTTATGTTCATATTATGCTACAGAAATAATCCGCTTAGATGACACCATGTATCATACAAACTGTCTCCAAAAAATTGTTATTAAAAACCAAGTACGTGACTGTACGATAAAAGTGGGAAAAATACAGTATAGCTAGCTGTTCAGTACCTGCCCGTACAGCTAGCAAAATGAAATTAGACACAAATTGCAAATTTCCGGTGAATTAACAAGAGATTCTGCATGCTTTTCCTAGTCTATACATTGGAACTCTTACCCTTGCAGCGTACTACTCTCTATGTACTCATTCTCAACGTTCCAAGATTAAATCAACGTGGTTTACAGGGAGATTGCATTGCATTGGAAAATTGATGGACGGTTCACGAAAAAAAATCTTTAAAATTAATATTTTTTTCTACTGGTATCTTCTCTTTTTCTATTTTGGAAGGAAAACGTAAAGAATAATAATAACAGTCAGTCATGTCAGTCTGTTCTTGTAACCCATCTGCAGGTTTTCATATTACTCCACACAACAACGTAGACATAAGGACACACAAAAATGAAAGGAACTTCCAAGTCAACTGACACAGAGACCCTCAACAACGACACCTGAATGTCACATAAAAAACACTTACAAAAAAACCCCAACATTTCACACTTTAGAAAACTTTTCCTCTTTTTTCCTTCAAAACAACATTGTATTGTATGTACCTATATTGAACAGTACTGTTTGATGGTATCAAACCGTACAGGATTTAATAGACATCAGCATCACCATCAAGGTATCTTCACAAAAAACTACAAAGCATATCTTGTTGGCATCTTGATTGACATAAGATTTGCTTCCACCACCACCACCATCTCCAAAAAAATGTAATACGCGTGGTGGTGCTTGTAGTGTGCTTGGTAAATGACAATACAATATTACAAAAAAACGCCTTCTTTGTTTGTCTCTGTACACATAAAAGTCATGAAACTTCACATTCTTGTCGCAAATATAACATTTTATTATTTTTATTGAGAATGCTGCTGTTATTATTTATTATTATTATTATTATTATTTGTTGAATTTATTTAGTTTTTATTTTAAATATACTTATCTCTCTCTTCCTGGTATATATATACACTTTACTATATATATATACTTTACTTGGTGTACATTTTAAAATGTGATATTTGATCGATAAAAAATTCATTATATTACTTTCCTAGCGTAGCCTTTTTTTATATACTTTATTGACTGAAATACAGAAAAAAATGCTGATCGATTATTTGTCCCTACTTCTACTTCCACTGGCTGACATAATAAATAACTATTTATTCATGAAATGTTGATGATAAATTAAATTAATATTTTTTCCTGCTATTATTATTGGAGACTATATAAAACTGCATAAAAAGTTATTATGCTCACGATTTTCTAAATTTGGCAAACCCATTCTCATAAATCTTGTGAGGGTTTAAAAAACGTATATACATTTATTATATTATGTTGTAGCCCTTTTCTTCTAAAAGTTCATTATACAAATCACCAATGTCCCTTTATACACCAGCAAGCACCTCGAACAAAGCTATTATTGAGGGAATGTATATTATACTATTCACAAAAAAATCCTTTTCCTCCATATCTTTTTTTCGAAATCTATCTTGCAATAAGTATAAAATATTTATTTATGCATAATATTTTTTGTATGTGTATGCGTGTGTGGGCGAGTGTAGTAAAAAAAATTAGTAATAAGAATGAAATTATGCTAATGCATGTGGTCAATGGCCATCATGAACATAATTTAGTGCGTATACAAGCGACTAAAAAAGATGAATGGAAACGTTTTTTATATATACATATATACATATATATATACACAGATGTTCTACACAATTTGAATTTGTAGCATGTTGACAAATTTTTTGTAATGATTTACTACAAAAAAAGAAGGAGAGTAGGTTTGGTCGTGTGGTCCCACTATTCCCAAGTGCCCTTTTCATTTATTATGCATTGTGTCAATAAGCGCTAATGCATTATGTGAAGTGCCCATTAGTCATTCCACTGTTGTATGTGTAAATCAGCAAAATTTGAATGAAATGTAACGATTTTTTTGTGAAGGGAAAACTCAATATTTCAGTTGAGCAGCTAAAGAAGAATTGGTGCTTGCTCGCTTTGCTTTAATGTTCTTTACTTGCACAAGATGAAATGGAAGCCTACCATACTACTACAATAGATGAACAGCCTAGCCAGCACTTTTGCCATTAATTTAAAATGGCTTTGGGCAAGAGAAAATAAATTGATTATGCTACCCTAGTGCTACCTACTTTGTGCTATTTTGCGATGCTGTTGAATTATTAAATTAAAGTGAACACACAACGGTATAAAATACGTATGTATGTATGTATGTATGTATGTAGAATATCTAATACTTTGTGTGTAGTGTGTACCTACAATTATTATTATTGTCGAAAAAAACGACAGCTACATAGTACTAACTGCTCTGCTTCTGTTGCTCTGCTGGAGTTTCAACAGTAGTAAGAAATAATCATACTAACAGACGGGAAGAAACTCTTTATCAAAATTGAGTACGTCTACACAGTAGTAAATAATAGCGAGTATAAACTCTATACACCCATTTCAAAGATGTGACACAAAATGGAAACTTTCCTTTAATTGACATAATGAAAAGATATTTTCAGAGAGATGGTTGGCCTCGCGCTTGGATAGTTGATATGAACAGTAAATTGGATTGATATTTTGTTATATATCAAAAAAGTTGGAATGAACGACAATAAAGTGTTATAATACATGTAGGAAATCAAAGAGAAGAAGAGTGAGAGAGAGAAAGAGAGAGATTTCTCACTTTCTTGCTCCCATGATTTTTAATGGGATTAAACCAGAGTAAACTTTGTAATGTAATAATCAATAAGTTAGAAATCTTGATATTATTTTGACAAGTAGCAAATCATAAGCTAAATTGAAAAGTCTTTCTTGTTTTCTTCAAGCCATAAAAAATAAAGAGCTTCCAACTCTCTTAAATAAAAATATATCTGATGTCTTTTAAACACTGACTTATACATGGTTCAAAGAGCACAGTAGTGTAAGCAGAAAAAATTGAAACTTGACAAGAAATGAATTAACGAAAAACATGCACCTGCACTACGCACACGAGCAAACAAACTTTCACCTTACATTACTGTAATCCAACCAAGCGAAAACAAGCTTCATTTTGACTGAGAGAGGAAAAAAAGTTTGTTCATTGTTCACTAAAATATATTACATTTATACTACAGAGAGTAGAATAGGTTTTTGTTATGAAATGAACAAAAATAGATTGGCGGTAGAACAATAAAGTATTTTAATAAGATTTTACTTTTTATATGCATAGGTACTTTATATTTAATGCATGAATAGATATTTATTTTTAACTTATAATAAAGTTTGTTATGTGATATGACAATACTGCATCGTGTGAATATCGCCACTTGACTGAATGGAGACTACACCTGGAAAATCACTTAACTTTTTCATAGGCAAAAACCCTTTTACCACATGCTATATGATGCAAGCAAGCAAGCCACTTCTTCTCTTTTTTTTCAAAAAAAGTTACAGTGGCACACATTGAACATTGCTTGCTGTAATAAATTTCCATTAAAGGTGTCATTGTAAATTCATTGAAAAGGAATAATTTTATTCTTTTTTATGCATTGGTTTAGCCCATATTTTTAGAAAGCAGCCATTCCGAACATCAACATTCCATTATGAAATGTCTGTCAATTTCCATATTATATTATTATTATTGTTAGTCTACACGTTATACTTGCTTGTGTTGTTGGGTATGGGTACATAGGTACATAGATTTATTTATATTTTTTAAACTAACGACATTCTTGGAATGTATTAAAAGCTCTTTTTAAATCGATTTCTTCAATTTACTTTTACCAACAACAACAACAACAAACAACACAGCAGCAGTAGTAACAAATCTCATCTCCCTTTCCATCCGATCCTCAGTAGCAGACACCAAGCCATTACGCTATTGTTTGTCTGGCTGCTGCTGTTGTTGCTGGTGAGAAAAATCCCGACAGTCGACACTCCCAATTCCTTTCTGCGTGGCCACACTCCTCTTGTTATTGCTGTTGTTGTTGTAACACTAAATGCAATCTCTCGGTTGACGTTTCTTCCCACTTGCACTTGTTTGTTATCATAAAAGATTTCCATTTACTTAATAGGTAAATAGTACACTAGATATTTATTATAATTTGTAGTTATAATTTACCCCTACCCCCAATTATTAGCATCACACTTTTATTATTTTACCCATTTCATATACATTTTCATATATCCAGCCATTATCCCAACTACTTAGCTAGCTGTTCAATATTTACTACAATAAGGAACTATACTGCTGTTATTGTTTTAAATCTCTTTTCATAAAATGGTTGCAAATAAAATAAAATGAAAACTACAAACCTATTACGACAATAATATACATACATTTTGCTGATAGTTTATAGAAACACTCAACACAATGAACATGACACACTACTACATTTTTATTTCAAAAGCCTTTAAACGTCTGTAGCATTGTTTCTCTCTTGAATTTCGCAGTAGTAATAACATAAATAGAGTACACTACTACTAGTGCAAAAGTAGGGTTTGTATACAGTAGTGGTGGTAGCAGTAGTAGGTGGCTCAAGTATGTGTACTTCCTTTTTCCTGCTTTAACTATTTTGTGTACTCATTCAGTGTTTCTTCTTGCGTAGAAAAGTGTCTCATCTCTCTCTAGAGTGAAAAGATACCTTTCATGTTCAGTCTGTTACAGCATCATGCACACACAATGCATACACACTTATAACAAAATCGCCCACGCCGCAGCCGTTAATTCCAGGAGCCGCTGTAAACCTTTTGATTTTCAAAAGCAAAAACAATTCATCTGTTTCAAAACGCCATTACACCAGCAGAATTCAGGAGAATGTTGAGGATAAAAGTTATTCTTCTTTAGAGATGCTGTTTTGTTTGTTTGGGTCTGGTTGAACTGGTGTCTAATCTCTTGTAGCTCTGCTTGCTGAGGTGTGATGATGAAACCGAGAGATAGCAAGAAATTATGCTTCTGTGTGTGTGATGCGATATTCGGTCACGATGATGATTGCAGTAGTACCATTTACTACCATGTCGTAATTGTAGTCATCAAAGTGGTTTTGGGGTAGTACTAGTTAGTAGTAGCAATGTAGTAGCCGTTGTACACTACAACCTTTTTTACTAGATCAACAAAACAAAGGCTGCCGGACAATCTATTTTTTTATCAATTGCCACTATCCATTAATCTGTCCATGTCCTCATGTGATTTTCCACCTACTTAAAAAGGAAAATGCCGTCTGGCTGACATCATTCAAAAACGATTTTCAGGTGATGTTTAATGCTAGTGAAGTAAAAGTGCATATCCTATCCTAGCCCAAAAATAATCTCTTATTCATCGTAACGATTATAAAATAGGTATGTAGAGTCGGCGATAGAAAAAGTACATATACTTGTCGTTAATTTTATAGACAGTTCTTTGAAATGAATCCATGATGACTGTCCAATTGCAATTTTCAATGGTCGTGTCATAACCATCCTACGAGGTTGGTATTGGTTTACCTATATAATATGCAAAATGGTATATAAATAAATTGTCAACATGTATACCATGTATATGCATTATACACCTTGTACTTCGTCAAACGTCATGGATGAGAAAGGATTTATATTTTTATTGGGCAAAGTTCTGATTTTGACTTCTGTGTACTTGTTTATCATCTTTGTTTTAATGATATGGAGGCGTGAAAAGAACAAGGATTAAAAGACATTTGCTTTAAAATGATACTTTTTGTATTTTATTTACCACACGAATTTAATACTGTGTGGTGTGGACGCATACTCTCAAGAGAGAGACACTACTCGGTTGTAAAACATTTTGAAGATTAAATTTTTTGAACAGGTTATTCGAATAAAAATGAACTGTTTGGAATGCCAAGAATTAAAAAAAAATACAGCATGATGTTCCTACTAACCACGATGTTTTCAAAAGAAATCTGTCAAGATGTGTAGTCTTCTCATCTTTATATTAAGTATTATATGTACTTTTCCCTTCACTGTAAAAGCCAGCGACAAAAATAATATTCATGAGGACATTAGTTTGGGGATCTACTATCACACGACACGAGACACATTTATTGTACGTGAGCAAGTGCAAGTTTCCAAAATACAAGTGCAAATATGACATTGTACTCGCCAGATTATTGGCATTCTCATGCTGTTTTATGGAACCACAAATATACCTATCTGCTTTCATGTACAACAACAACGCAGTACGAGAAAAAGGAGAATTTTTTTAAGTGTGCACATTTCTATCCGCTCGCTCGCAATCAGTTCAGGTGGTCAGAAGGAAATTCAAAACCAATTTCCAAATACGGTGTGACACAATAGTCAGGTACGAAGAAGAGAAGAGTATATAACATACAGTATGACACAAAAGTCACAACTACCAACCACAGACCAGAGACACCGGTAAAACAGACCAACCACAATGAGTATAGACCTTTCAAAAAATACACTAGAAAATTGAATTTTATAGAAAGCAGCAATCATATTATTATTTTTTTTATGAATTTAAAGTTATTATACATTTATATTAGTATAAATACATGAATAGAGCACAAGAAGAAGTAGCCGTAGAAGTAAAAAATCTTTTCTGCCTACGTACTCATGTCTGTTCTGTTGTTGTATTGTTGAATTCGCGTTGTTTCTTTCTGTTTACTCTGTTCTCATATCTTCTTGCAACTGCTGCTGCATGTCGTCCAACAATTAGAGTCACAAGTCGTCATATGTCATATTTTATGGTGGTGAACGTAGGCGGGCTAATTTATTAGCATTATTGTTCACCGTTGGCAGATTAATATGCTTGAACTACTGCCGTTGTTAATGTGTGGCTAATAGCTGCTGCTGCGACTTCTTTGCTTCCTCTTAACTTCTACTTGTAGTATTTGCCCTTTTCTGAGCTTTCCATCGAGCATCGTAAGTATACGATACGAACAACGCAACGAACACACTACACGGCTCTCTAGGAGTTGATCTTCTTAACAACAACTGAACTTTATCCTTCTTTATACATAGCTAAATAGGTAGCAACAATATATTCAAGATAATAAATATACTTTACCACTGAAACATCTATTTTTTGCTTTTCTAGACTTTTAATGTCTCTACAACGTATGCAAGCATGATAAAATATACAATCTACTTGTATTTTAGTTAGACCACCCGAATCAAAAGATAAATTGTCTTATTCTTATAGAATTTCAGACTTTCACATTTTTAAATAATTTGAATATAGCGCAAAACAAAGATGGTGGTGGTACTGCTAAAAAAAATAGCAAATCTGCTATGTAAGCATATGGAAATAGAAATGCTTTTGAATTGTGAATTTTAGTCGCTTATTCGACTGTTGAAAAATTAGTACAAATAAATAATTTGCATGTAAGCAGGTAGATATATTCATTTGAATGAAAATAATATACTTTTTTGATATTTAATATTTTAATCAAGACAAGTAGTGAAGTAATCAAAAGATATCACAAGAGGTAACAACAAACAACAACAAACGCAACAACTGACACAGTATTTATGGCTGTTGGAAAAACTGTAAAAAACATAACACAGGCGACAACAACAAAAAGCACAAAGAAGAGTTAACATCTTTTGAACCGTAACATGTTATCATGCTAGGTGTGTATTTTTTTAGTCAAGATATTGTAATATGAACTAGGAGGCAGAAGATTTCAAAAAATAGCACGGGAAGAGAATTTTCTGGTAGAATTGTTAAGCGCTTAACCATGGTAACCGCCACCACCTCCGTATCCCATCTTGGATCCTACCCATCCACAGAAGTAAACTGGACCACGGGCGCCACCACCAGCTCCTGGACCTGTTCAGGACGCTTAACCATGGTAACCGCCACCACCTCCGTATCCCATCTTGGATCCTACCCATCCACAGAAGTAAACTGGACCACGGGCGCCACCACCAGCTCCTGGACCTGTACAGGATAATTAGTTTATAAAGTTAATTATTATTACTATTCTGCTTATTCAGATGTTAAACGTTAATTGATGCTGATTAGCTTGCCGTGATCGTAACCCCCGTGCCCATGACCTCCTCCTCTCTTTACTCTGTTGGCTTCACCAGAGTCTCCAGCAGAGGCAAAGAAAACTTGAGCCAAAAGTCCAAGGACCAAAACAAGAAGCTAGAATATATATTTAGGAAAAGAACTTGTATATTTCTTGAGCTTTCCACTTACAAAAAACTGTAACTTTGTAACTTTTCTGAATTCATGTTTTTTTCAGAAATATAAACAAATTGCTTACCAATTTGGCGTTCATTTTGTTTAAAGTTAAAAACGTGGTTGCTACTTAAAAAGTGCAAAAATAGTGTTTATTTTTTGTTGTTGATGATTAGAGAAGTAGATGAGTTGTGATTTAATTTCGGATATCTCGCCACATTTTTATACTAATTAAGCTTATACCAAAAAACGCTACAAGTTAGGTAATCTGAAATAAGCTTATTAAGCAGAGAGGGAAAGAGAATCACTAATTCTCACTTATTTCCGTTGATCTCTCAAAGTAAACATGTACATTGTTCTTTTTCAATAATGCTACACTAAAATAATGCAGAATGACACAATCATGTGCATTCTATTCTTACAAAAGACACTCCCTTTTTTTACATTTTATCTTCTAGGTTTTTTAGTCAATCTGAGAATCAAGTTTGAATACAAGTAGTAATTAGTTTTAAATCACTTGTGTTACACAAAATTACAAAGCAGTAAGTCCATTTTTTAAATTTAATTCATCCAATATACACACAAAATGAGAAAATTTCCCTTTTTGGGCTGGTATTCTCATTCTCATCAATTCCACCACCACCACCACACAACTTTACAAATTGGTGCGGAAGAAATTTTTTTTAAATGGTTAAATGTCTTATAGCAAGTCTCTTTGAATTTACATGTACGCATTATTGTAAACAACAAACGGCATAATAGAATAGCTCTTGGTGCCTATCGGTATCATTAGTACATAAAGCCAAAAGCAATACTTTTTAAAATGCTTTAAAAAGTATAATAGCACTCAATAGCAGGCATGTATGTATGTACATATACTTTCGTCACAAATGTCATATACTCAACGATTTGCTCGGAACGAACGGAACATGTGTAAAATAAATTTCTCACAAGCGCAAACTGAAAATCTAGCACCATTATCATCATCAGCAGCAGCACAAGAAAAAACAAGAAGTGTAGTTAACGTAATGACCAAAGCAATAACATAACTTGATTAATGAGAGAAGTTTTCTCGATTTAAAAGGGAACGTAATTAAAGGATACAAATTGGAATGAAAAAGAGTTTATTGCGATACAATACCTATATAGCAGTAGTACTACAGTAACGGCTCATTCATCTCACTGTGTTGTACTTAAATGTATGTATGTACATTGCATGCTCAACAGTATAAAAACAATCCAAGTGAGTGAACTTTTATAGGTTTCTACACACTTTAAAATTGTGCACTTAAAATGCATGATAGTGCCGTCACAGCAAATTGCATACGGTATGTAGGTATAATAACATGTAGGCATTTTCTTGCAGTGTACATTATTATTATTATTATTACAATTCCCATCACAGTCAGTGAATCCATTTGTGTATAACTTCAATCGAACATTTTAATGACCATGAAACACGCACACATCCCTTTGCAAAGCCAAAAAGATGAAAAGAAAGAGCAGATAATAATAGTTAGGTAGACAAGAAGAGAAAACAACAGTCTCGAGACAAAAGCAGATCAAACCAGCATGTGTTGCAGGTGTAGCTGACGTGATACTGCAGCAGCTATGCTGATGATGATTATACAGACACACAAC
>JAHZMT010001180.1:0-10948 GCA_027743785.1 Sinhomidia bicolor
TGTACATACGTAAATCGGGATGTTGTTGTTGTTGCTGCTTCTGTACGTAATAGCAGAGTACACTCACTGAGCTGGATGAATGGGAGCGCTGTAACTACAAAATATTTATTATTAATTTATCTTTTATCGTATTTTGTACTTATGACAGGAAAAATGTTTTTTGAAAGAGAATTTTTTTGCTGTAATGCAGTTGTATCATAATATTATTATTATTACTACTGCATGTGTACCTATTTCCATACACAATTTCTGCGAATTGTCTATAGAAAAGAATATGATGAAAGTAGTGCAGTCATCTTAAAGCAGAATAATCCAGTTTAGAACTGCAAACCCCACGTCACTTTTCGTTGCCGGTTTTTTACTTTATATAGTTATCTTTTTTTGCTGAATACAATAGGTTGTTAAAATGGTTGAGATGATGAGTCAACTAGTCAACGTATTAAGTCATAAGTTTTAACTGTTTAATGGATCAAACGAAGAAAAAAATATACTACTGTGTTTAAAAAAGAGAAGCTTGTGATTAATGAATTAATAATTAATTCACTCATTTTTTATTATTAAAATTACATGACACGCCTCTCCCTGTTGGTCTAGCTGTGATGATGACGAAAGTAATGAAAAAATGCTGCTCACATGCGTGGTCATATGAAACGTATTTTGTCATCATTCAAGAAATTAATTCTGAAAATAATATATTTATTTATTCAGCTTCACGTTCCCCGGCTAGTTATGTATGTACATATATTTTCTCTGGAAAAAAAATAATATCCTTGCAAAGTAACATGTGGTATTGGCATTTATTTGCAGAAAGGATAAAGTTGTATGCTATATTACGTGAATGAGTGAATGTTATTGCCCTGCCCTCTACTTCCTTTTGGAATGATAAAAGTAAACTTGGCTGTGAACAGGAACTGGGTCGCAGAGCTTGTGACTTTCTGCTTGACTGAGAAAGTTGCCCTTGGGCAATTCTACATGTATTAAAAAAACGATCGCTTCTGCTATCATGTGATTTTAGTATTTCATGGTATAAAAATAACTCTTCCGACATTTTTTAGTAAAATCTTCTCTGTGAAAGTTATAAACGAATTATGAATAAGAGTTGCATTAAAATGTTTTTAAAAAATTTTGTATTGAAATACAACAAGTGACATGTCATTTGCATTGGGGAGTTAAATAGGTAATTGCTCGAATATTTGCTAACAATAATTGAATGATTTATTATCCCCTCCCCTAATTGCACTTTCATATTAACTCTAAATGGTGGTGGTGATGGGTGGTGGTGATAAAAAAGAAAGAAATTTTTATTGGTATTGGTTTATTTGTAATATAATTTGATGAAAATAATATTGACCTTTATGTATTTTAATGTATTTTTGAAAAGCAAGATAATTTACTTATATTTACATTTCTGAACAATTTATGTATGATAACAAACATCATCCTACAAACAGTACAAAGTAGATTGAAACGCTCTACAATATTAAATTCTACAACAATAACTTGTGTGATTACGAATTTCATTTTAAATAAGAATTCCCATTTAATTTGATTAGAGATATGGAAAAAAGTTTTTGTTTGTAATTTTGCATGTTAATATTATAACCATGTACTCTGAAAGAGCAGTAGAATGCGTAGGCGTGTGTAGTAAGCATTACAAACAGTGTGCCCTGCACTCACACACTTTCCTTTTATCGGTGGTTTCCATCAGCTAATAAAATGTTTTCTGGAAATAGAGAAATTTAATCTGATTGCATGGTTGAATTGAGTGTATGTATGTGCATGCAATGGAATACAAGTCCAACGTCCCATGACATAATCAGGCGAGACACGTTGAGCAAAGAATTACTAAATCGACCGGAAAAGTTTTTTTTCTCTCTTTCTTTCTCTGTAGCTTAACATGTGGGAAAAGTAACAGCAGTTCCACCACTACTTGTAGTATGTATATATAATGTTTTCCAGAGACAGTGAAAGTGATGTTGTAGTTGCTAGTAGAGTAGTACAAGAAAAACAAAAATGGACAATTTGTGATTTTAGTTGGCAGCTTCACAAGAAAAAAACTGAACTAGAAGTGACAGGATAAAAACATGTAACAAATTTTTGTTGTTGTGTTTTGTTGCGTAGTTTACTTTTAGTGAAAGCAAGCAGAAAAAATAAGGTAAACAAAAGAACATCCCTGGTCACTGAAGCGAGCGGATGTGCGAGGGAGTTTTAGACAAACAGAAATTTCAACTCGTAAAAAAAATTCAAACTCGTTTGGTTAAAAGTTGCTGGAAAAACATAAAAAAGACAAAAAACAACTGCTTTTTTTCTTTAGACTGTAAAAATGGCCCAGCCATTTTCTCTTTCTATTGTTGTCATATTCGATTTTTCTCTTTTACTTACATTTTACGGAAGTGAATCACTGACTTTTCTTCAAAATGCAGGCATTTTTTAGTTGGCATAAATTGACTACATTTTGTGAAAAAAAAACTCTGCCATAGACAAAGTTGGCGGATAGAGAGAGAAAGAGAGAGAAGAGTTATCTATGTCGATAATACTCTGTCTAGCGTGATGGATGTTTACTTGATATGGCGTTGCAACACACATTTACTTAAAAGGATATCTATAACGGAAATCCAAAGCAGCTAACTAGATTTTTTTCCTAATGAAGTGAGCATATGTATAGAGCATCCGCATTTTTTCTCATTTATCCTTTTTTCGCATGTCGTTTTAACTGTAGTTCTACCCATCTTTCTTATTCAGCCAGCAGCAATAAATTCTTATAACACTTTAGCCTCATATTATTAGATATACATATATACCTACACATTTTCGAATATTTTTTTCCTACTTAGGCCGATTACGTTTTTTCCACTTGAACTCTCAACTTTCACTTTTTTCCCTTTCCCATGTGTATGCGTGCTGCAATCACCTAAAAAACCACCACCTCTGTTATTATTATGCTTGCTTACATGCATTCTTGCTGATTTCTTCCGTATACGTAAATCACTTTTTTCCCTTTCCCATGTGTATGCGTGCTGCAATCACCTAAAAAACCACCACCTCTGTTATTATTATGCTTGCTTACATGCATTCTTGCTGATTTCTTCCGAATACGTAATATTTTTTTTCTTCTTTATATCGCATCATTACTTTACACATGCTTCATTTACATTGTACAGCAGACACACATTTTTTTCTCTCTCTCTCTCCACTTTAGACTCGTTTACTTTTTTTCCTTCAATTTAATTTACGTCTTGTTATTTCCTTTTTCCCTTCGTGATGGATGCAATTTAGCATGCAAGAGTATTTTCTTCTTTATGAAAAGCAAGTTGTTGTATATATTTTTTTCCTTTTCTCACACCAAACTCAGATAAAGGTTGAAAAAATATATACATAATAGTACGTGTATATCAATGTGTCTGTTATTCTCTTCTATGTGTGTGTGTGTGGTGGTGAATGACATGTCATGTACATGAATTTATTGCTTTTTTTCTCCTCTATTATCTCCATCAAAAGGAATTAGGCAGCGTTCTCGCAGATGCTACTTTGCTCTTTCACTTTTTTTCTCTCTCTTTCTCTTTCCCTTCCAACTTGTTTCTTATTCTCCTTTCCTTTTTACATTCCTTTTTTAGTTACGGCCATCCGAAATGCACGTATATTTTTTGTCTATCCATCGCATTCGTGACATGGCACAAGGTGGTAGTGGTTATTACCGTTTCACTACTTTTCAGAACAATTGCTGTTTTTCTTCTACTTGGAAATGTTATTGTTACATCAACATCATCATCATCACTATCGTCGTCGTCGTCATCATCATCATCATAGCTTAACAACGTATACCATGTTCAAACCTTCTTTTTTGAAAGTGCAATTTCGTGGAGAAAATGATCCATCAATTCCAGTCAGGTTATGCTGAGGAAGATACATAGTATACTATAAAGGCTAACAAACAACAGCGCTAAGGAACATAAAAGAAAGCAGACACAGGGAAAAGATATGAAGGGCTTTTAAAGAAAGAAGAAAAAATGGAGTTGATACAGACAGGAGAAAAAATGGAAGTAAAGTAGGGATTGAAAAGGTGGAGTAAAGAATGCTGTGAGACATAATAGAACGGATATGTAGAGGAAGGAAGAGAAAATGTTCAACTTGGAAAAGATGTAATGGTGATGGTGATGAACGAGCAATAAGTGTGTAGTAATACAGTGTCAAAAGTGAGAGGAATGACGATGTGATTATGATGACATGATGTAATGGTATTTTTGAGGATAATAAAAAAGACTGGCAGTGGCGTATTATTATCTTCTTTTATTTGAATAGAAATACGGGGTTTTACTTAAAATATAACAACCCTTTGGCTTTGAATAGATGGCTCATTTTTCTTAAGGGTGGCGATGCAACGTAATACGTACATATAATTTTATGAAGGCTGCTTTAATTAAAAATATTAAAATTTATTATGCCACTGTAAACTATTGAAAGAGTCCCACGTCAGATAAACCATAAATGCTATGAATGTATGCTGCATCGTACAAAGATAAGAATTTACGAACTCTATTTATAGGTATAAACATTGCCTTAGAATATTGAATTTTAACATTTCAGAACAACTCCAATTTATTATCAAAATATCATGTATAACTGTCAATTTTGAAAATAACTTTTTCGCAATTCTCAAAACTGCATCGTATAAAGATAAGAATTTACGAACTCTATTTATAGGTATAAACATTGCCTTAGAATATTGAATTTTAACATTTCAGAACAACTCCAATTTATTATCAAAATATCATGTATAGCTGTCAATTTTGAAAATAACTTTTTCGCAATTCTCAAAATAATAGTTCGTATCAAACTGGCACTCTCTCAGTTTTCAGACTCGAGGCATGTCAAGTGTACAAAAGCATGAGAGAAAGTCTTTTGTCCAAAAAAATAATATTTATACGGTTCCTTTTCAAAATATTAATATTTTCCATCCCTCTCCCGGTTGAATGCATCAAGTAAACCAAACTAAGCGAAGAAACAGCGCGACTTTTTTCCCAAGGATTTTTTTCTACCCTAAAAGCTTTCCCATGCCGCCCGGACTGTAGACAGACATAGAAAAATCACCCGGCCATCATCCATATAGACTCTGAGAAGAAAAAAAAACTTTTTTTTGTTAAATAAGTTCACAGTGATAGGAGTACATGTGTGTGTACATTTTTTTTAAACAAAGCTTAAATACTAAGCCCAACAACTCGATTTTTTTGTGAGCTCTCTTCCACTCATACAACTACACACACACATCACTTCTCTCTCTCTCTTCCTATCTTCTTCTCTCTCCTCCTCTACCTCCACACGTACGCCTTTACGTTACGAAAAAATATAGAAAGAAAGAGGTAGAGAGAAAGCGAGTAAGAGCGGAAACGTGACGCTCTTCTGAGTCGTGATCGCGTTGTAGAAAATGTAATCTGATTTGAGTGGAGGAACATGCATGAACATTTCATGGCAATGTACATGCTTACATCCTGACGGACGTACCTATACTTTATAGCTTTACGTGCATATCTGTTTACTTATTTATATAAAAACAAACCATTCTTCTGCTCTGTATATAGCTGCAGCAGTAATAATAACTATGTTGTAGCAGCAGTGGCGGCAGCAGAAGCATTTGTGCAAAAAAATACCAACTAAATTCAAACCTCGGGAAAATAAAGTGCACGAGCTAAAAGGCCAGGAGACAGGTACAGGCAGGCAGGCAGAGAGGCAGAAATATATTGCTTGTAGCTATCTTTCTGCATTCGATTGTTGTGTAACTCTATCTTTCCCTATTTATGTCCTGTGCTATCACACGTCAAGCCTCACAACAACAACAAAAAAAATACTATAACAAAAATGTGTATTCCTGCTTGTTTATATAATATAGTAAAAAATTTACAATACAACTAAACGGAGCAATCTACTTTTTTAAATTTGAGTGACTCCAGCAGAGTCGTAGAGGATGATGTTTGTGTATCTCTCTTTCCCTGTCATTCATTCTAACAGTTATATCTCTCTGTGTGTATGTGTGTGTGTATACATGTCTTCTGTGTATTCATTTTGTTTCTCTCTTTTCTCTCCACACAGGAATTTCTACTAGCGATTGACGTCACATCATCAGGAACACCTGAAGAGAAACTCAAGTGGGCCTTTAGAATGTACGATGTTGATGGGAATGGTGTTATTGATCTGCAGGAAATGACAAAGATTGTTCAGGTGAGTTTTCTTCTTCTTTTCTTTTTTTCTCCGGTTGTAGTAATACCATGCTCACGTCTCACGTTGTAAATTCCTTTTAGGAAAATGTATGGATGATGTATAACATGTGGGTATATAAATACTTATGTATAGAAATATATAGAAAAAATGGAAAGGGAGAGAAAATGCCATGAATAGACGTGGAAGAATCCTATCGTGTTTTTGTAATCTCTCTTTCTCTTCCTTTCATTCTCTCCAACTTTTTTCCTCTCCCTTTTTTTCTTCCACTTGAATTTGTGTGAGCAGTCAAGTCACACACAGAAATCCTAACAGAGCGGCAGTTGCAGCAGCAACGACCAGAAATCGGCCAAACGAAATTCCTGTGTTTTCTTCTCTATACATAAGGCTTATATATGTGTGGTGAAAATAATCTAAAAGTTTATGGAAGGTAGATAGAAAAGATAATAATAATATATATAAATCTAGTTTTTTTCTAAACACAAGAAACTGATGGTGCTACTGATGGACAGTATTTTTGTGATGGTGGCGGTTGGTGGTGGCGATGGCAAAAGCCAATTGAGCTTTTTTTGGCTCTTTTTCTCTTTACTTTAATGGGTTAAGTAGTGGGTTATACAAGTGTGGGTTCTGTTTTGAAGAGGAATCCACTGAACTGGAAAGGAGGATATGGACAGTCTGAAATTACCTGAAATCTTTCACCTTCGACGAATTCCTTTTTTATGACATTTTTCGCCTTGTACGTGATCACAAACATAATAATAATATTACGTGAGTCTTTGGGTTTTATGTTTGTTTTAAGAATGACTTTGTGTATTTTATTTTTGTTTTATCATTTCTACCTAAACGAAACCAATGGGATTGTATGTTGTTTTTTTCTCTGGTATTGAAAAATGCATTTGTGCCCTTGTCACTAGAGAGAGAGAGGGAAAAAGAGGGAGGATCTGCTGGGTGGGGCTGTGTGTTGTGTGTATACGTATTTAGGTCCCTGATCTAATCTATTTAAGTATTTTACATGTTGCTCTACACATGTTCGGGGTAATGCGATAAAGCAGCAGATCTCTTGTGTAATCCACTTTTGTCTTGTAGTTTCTAGTAAATTAGCTTTCCGACTGTGAAAGTCCTTGGGAATCGCATGAAAAAGTACAACTTTAATGCAAACTAGATACTTTTTCAAAAAAGGACAGACCACACAAAATCAACTTTAGATATAAATTGTGTTATTGTATTTATTTTTTTACTTACCTAATCCTGTAACTTTTTTACGCTGGATTTTTTACAACACAAAATTTAAAACCTGTTTAGATGGGGTTTGGTTTCGAATAAAAAATTTTTGTCAGAATTCTTGTTAGTAAAACTTACCCACTCGAACTTAAAGCGACATATCGAATTTGATCATAATTAGAAATGCCAACCATTTTATTGGTCTTGTGTAAATTGGTTTTTGAATGATGGAATTTCTGGCTGAGTGTATATCCACTTTCAATCCTTTTGTTTCTCTTATTGCCCCAAAAAATAAACCCAGAAGCTGCTGCTGCTACTGCTGCTGCTTTGAATTGTCAAGTAAAGTAAACAAGCTGAAAGTACATGTAGTACCACCTGAACCCTCAGGAGTAATCCAACTTTAATATACTTTCTCCGGAAAAACAAGATAGGAAATAATATGCATAACCGTTGGAACATGAAATATTACATGTCACTATATTTTACAAGGTAAAGGATTCAACTTCAATTTGAATAAACTATCAGATTGCTTTCCATGTAATACTAAATATTTAATATACCATACAAATAGTCAATTGAAGCTTCAAATCACGATTGAAATCAAATTTATGAAAGCCAAGCTGCTGCTGCACTGTATTATTCATATTCCCTACTATGTTTTGGAAATTGATCAAAAACTCATGTTAGTAATAATGATAATCAAAATGATCTTACTTTACGTACTTTTGAAATTACTATTTTGGATTAGTAAAATTAATGTGCATAGAGAGATAGAGAGAGAGATTGCAAAGTACAAACTGGAGTGCACCACCCACCCTAGTACATTTTATAGTACTATTTTTGCTGTACGCTCTGTGTGCATACTTTTTGCTAAACGAAATACAAGATTGGATTGGAGTAGCATGCCGGAGCAAAAGGGTAAATTCCCAGAAGATGTTCTACTCTTCATTATATTATGCCACAAGGAATTCTTTCCTGTGCTCATCCAAAAATAATGAAAATTGAACAGTATCGATTGAACATTCGATCCTTCCATTTTGTATCAAATTGCAGGCCAAAATTTGATTTCAAAATGAAAATTACTACAGACTACAATGAATTCCCAAGAAAGAATGTAAAAATATAATATAGAAAAAAATACAAATTTAAACTTCCACTAGAGAATTTACACCTGAGTGTATTTCCTTGTTAGGTACAAATTTATTACAAGTTAATACTACTATCTCAGTAATAATGTATTAAATTCACCAGAATCCGAGCATCCTTCCTCCTCCATTTTTTACTTCTTAATTCCTCCGCACGAATTTAATACCGGTTTGCTCCCGGTCGTAATTTTCAAAGTAGGTAGTAATAATAGTCTAGTAGTCATTATCCTGAATGGTCTTAGCTTTTGTGTGTGTATGTGTGTGTGGTAATAAATCCCTAAAGGTCTCAAAAGATTGCCTGGTTGTACGTGTGTGTGTATGTGTACAACAACAGCAACAAGCAACTACCTCTTTTTACAGTCATTTCATTTTACATGTTACTACTTTATCGTGCTCTCAATAAACATTAATGCAGATTCAATGCACACTACTATTATTACTCAGTTTTAGCAGCAGCAGCAATAACAACGCAACAACGTTTTTGCTGAGTGGTGGGATTTTGAGCATTACGTCAACCAACAGAATAATAATGATAGCAAAAATGTACATGTACATACATGGAATATATATCCACCAGTGCTGCAATTTGATTTCCCTTTTCACCAAGACAAAAGAGAAAGTGATTATGATCTTATCACAAGTAACGCTATAATAATAATAATATTGTTATGATTTACGTTGTGACTTGAAATCACATAAGGAGACATGTCTAATCCCTCATCTCATGTCATCTGACATCCACCATATCCTGTCCCGCGGAAATCTGCCAAGATAATAAAAAACTAGCATATGTATNTTATGATTTACGTTGTGACTTGAAATCACATAAGGAGACATGTCTAATCCCTCATCTCATGTCATCTGACATCCACCATATCCTGTCCCGCGGAAATCTGCCAAGATAATAAAAAACTAGCATATGTATATGTGTAGTAGGTATGTACGTACAGTCAGCTCAGCTCTCTCTGGTGGGCAAATAATACTCTGGCTTTGCAGCAGTAAAATCTCTGATCTATTTTTCTTTTATAAACGCAAAACTCGATTCATCTCTGAGGAAAATTAAAATGGGTGAAAGTTGATGGAAAATGAGCGCATTTGGAACATATAATAGTAATAAGCTTATTATGTATTTGACATTCCAATTTATTTAATGTTTGTTCAAAATGGTTTAATATTCAGAGCACACACTGCATTATGTTTTTTTCTTCTCTTCTTTGTCGAAAATAATCACGGTGATGGATATGCATTGTAAATGAGAGGAGATGGATGAATGGTGCAAGTCAACCGAATAGAGAGAGAAAAAAAAAGAAAAAAAATCGTATAACATATTGAAAAAAAAGTAAGAGAAAAAAAACCGTTCTCAGAAGAAAAGAAATTTTCCCTGTCTGCTTCGTTTCCATTTTTCCTCAATCAAAGACGAGCTTTTGTTTTTTTATTCTTCTTCTTTTTTTCCATCTCTCTCTCCGTCTCTCTTTCTCTCTACCCATTCATGTGCTCTCACTTAAACACTCATTCATCTTGTATAGTTTCATTAACTCCTCGGGAGAAAGAGAATGAAAACGAAAGGAAAATTGGAAAACCACATTCACCTCCTATAATACGGAATTAGAATTGAACCCCAACCAGCTTGGCTAAAGAAAACTTGCTACTACTACTACTACAAACACATTATATTGCAGTATAGTGGTATTGCTTTTCTCTTCAATTCATCTACAACACCAAAAACCCCTTTAACCAAAAAACCTAGTTCGCGTTCACTTATATGCATGTTATCGCATATTATTTGATCGTTTGGCCTGATGAAGTGAAAACAATATGACCGTATAGTGCATACGTTTTTTATGTGCACTTCTACAAATTTTCATCTTTTTTTGGTGATGCCACTGCTGCCACTGGTGGTGATGCTGCTGCTGCTACACTATTACATCATAATAGTTGAATGCGAAACAAAAGCTTCATCATCGCCATCGCATTCCAATTTCCCTGTACACCATAAACTTATGATGCTCTTCTGTTTTCTGTATAAACTTTATGATCCCTCCAAAAAGCATCATCACTACCACCACCACCACCGGCATTCATTATTATTATCCTCGTTACTGAATGGATTTTCCCTATTGAGAATCATCATCATCATCATCAACATCATCAGGGTTTCTGAAGAAAAGGAGGAAAAAATATATAATGCTGGGAAAATGGGATGGGAACTTTTTAGTGGCGGGGAAAATTTCGGCCTGCTAGCTTCATCTGGTTTTGGTCTAATAAAGGCTTTACTTGCTCTTCAAGTGCTCTATTATCCCTGCCATCATGCCTTATAAATACATAACAGTAAACGAGACTGAGAACACACCAAAATCCAGATAAACTAGCAT
>JAHZMT010001181.1:0-13624 GCA_027743785.1 Sinhomidia bicolor
ATATTGCTAAATTAAACATAGGTAAACTTAACATACTTATTGGGAAATACACAACATATTATTACTATAGTATTAACAGAGAAATTCATTAATATTTTTTAAATTTTTACCAGTAATTAAATTGATTTTTTAACAACGCATTTTTTTGTTTCTGTTTTTTTCACTTTTTATTCTGGTGGTGGCGGTGATGGCATTTTTTTTTCATAAAAAAGCAATCTATTATTTTTTACAATAATAATTGTGGAAATAATGTGTAGTAAAGTTAATTAAATTGTAAATACTATTGCATGAAATATATGTATATATTGATGCTCAGCTGCCTGGTATAATTACATTTTCAAGAAAACTGACTCAATTCAACTTATTTCACGACTTTTATATAGTTTTTTTTGGTGTATGTAGCTCTATGAAGATATAACAGCATATTTCAGCAATTCTGGTTTAAAAACTTGAAATTCAAGTTTTTAAAAATTTTCTTCTTTAAAATTTTTATGTTTACTCTACCTTTTTAATGGTATTTATGTATTGAAGAAATAGTGTATGTGTATACAAATAACATTATTATCTAAATATGTATGTAGTACTAAGCACAATATGTGTATGTATACATATATTTATATATATTTATAGCACAGTAGCGACGACGCACGGCGACGGAAGTTATACATCTAATCTAATATAGCTTAGTACAGTAATTAGATTAATAATAATAATAATAAAATACTTGATAATAATAATTTAGCTTTTTAGGCAGAGCAGCAGAAAATAGTAATTACTAAACTATAATAATACTTATAATAATAATAATAATAATTTATGCTACATAAGAGATGATATAATAGCACGACAGAAATAAGCACTATAATTTTTTCATTCTTGTAAACTTGCATTTTTTTTCTCTTTCATTTGTTTGCATTTTTGAAAAATGGTATAATATTTTTTTTTGTTATTTAGATTTGCAAATATACTAACTTTTGCTTTATAATTTTCGCAGTAATAATATAATATAACATTCTTGCTATAAACAGCAACAACAAATGTGTTTAGTTTTATATTATTTAAAGCGTTTTTTCCATCCTCATTCTTTTAGTGCATATTTACCCACTTTTTAAAACAAAATGATCGGTCTACTTGTCAATCAATCAATTGCTGCGATAAAGTTGATGTACTTACATGAAAAGCAGTAATTATTGTTGCATTTAATATAGAATATTATGCAATAAAGTAAATATCATGAATGCCTTTTTGTATGCTTATAAGAGTTTATATATAAGTTTCAAACAAATTTGCAAATATATAAGTACACTGCTGCTTTTGTGATAATAATAATAATAATAATAATAATGGACAATACTAATAATGTAGCTTTTTAACAATGCAAGTATAATTTGTCTAAATCAAAATGCACCGTAAAAGCTTACAGCTTTCCAAAGCTACATAATATTGACTTTATATTTTAGATACGACGACATTTTTTTTACGAACAAGTACTTGTAGTACCAGGCATTTGAAATAGCACTCTCGTAGTGTATATTGACCAGCGTCTGATCTCCTCTGATTTCATTTTTTACATTTAGGTATGTATTTTTACGATTTTCTTTTATTTTTTTTGAACATTGTATTTATGATAGTAGAGTAGTAGTAGTAGTGAACTGCACATTGCAACGATATATAATATGTATGTATGTATGTATGTAAGCTAACCAGACTATATACGTACACCTGCAAATTTTTTTTCTTTGTTTTTTTTCTCAAATTTTTTTTCATCGCTTCACATAAAACTTTTATGTAAGAATAATAGTATGTTCTATCTACCGGTACAGGAAAACGCGTTAATATAGTAACATGGGTATATACAGAATGCACGTAATAATAATAATAATAATAATATTTCTATACGGAATATATGTATCATCGTAGCAGTTTTTTTTATTACTTGTAGTAGTAGTAGTAGTAGTACAGAACAGTCCCAAAAATCTAAACACTTTCTTCAGCGTTACTTTTTTTATTATTTAAACAAGAAGGGTAAAAAGCCTGTTTACACTACTACTGCTGCTGAGGTTGACTTTGATAAATTACATTTTTTATTTATGAATTGCGCCTATAATATCCTGCAGTTTTATTACTTGATATAATAATAGTATATGTACATATATATATATGTATGTATGTATGTATATATATATATAGCAAAGATAAAGAAGCACTTGGTTAGTTTTGAATGCGAACGCTGCGTTTATTGTTTTATATTTTCTCCATATTATCATCACCGTTATCTTCGTTCTGAATAAACAATGGATTTCCTTTCTCCTGCCGCCGTAACAATAACAACAATAATATAATATAATATGCAAACCTACTACGAAATTGCTGTTACTTACTTACTACCTTCCTAAAGAAATATGTAGGTATACAGTACATGTATATTTTTATATAGCTTTTTTTCTACTGAAATAGCTATTTAATATTCAATATTATTATTACACATAATATGATGGTATGTATGCATGTATTTATTTTACGGAGCAATATTTCATATATAGACAAGTACGTGTATGATAGGGTATATTATACATTATAGCAATTATGTGTCCATTTTTTAACGTCGTGGTAAGAGCAGTCGAATGGATTTTTAGTTATTAAATCTTCCTTTTCTTTTGATGATGATTGATAGGGTAGTAGTAGTATATTGATTACCTATTCTAAAAATATCAGTTGTGTATACCTACTCGCTTGCGCTACACATAATAATAATATATTATAATAATAATATGTGAAATAGTAAATTAATATTGATCATGAAAAAATGGCAAAATAAAGTTGTATGTTTGATCTACAATATATATAGCTTATCATCATCTCTGGATAAAAACAAGATAAGTACTTGAATAACTAAATAATACATAGCTAACCTATATTTTTGCAGTCTAGCGTTTTGAGATAAAAAAAATTATAGAAAAACTGAATACATGGAAAAATCAAAGTATCAGAAAGCGTTTAAGTGAGTCGCAAACTCTTCCTTTTTTCACTATCTAAATCAACACTATGTACACGGAAAGAGACTATACAGAGCATGTAAAGAGAACTAAGCTGTAGATAAAAAAACAATATATCTATTTCTGAGATAAAAAAATCAACAACAAAGGAAAGAGACTATACAGAGCATGTAAAGAGAACTAAGCTGTAGATAAAAAATAATATATCTATTTCTGAGATAAAAAAATCAACAACAAAAAAAGTAAAGCTAGAAATATGAAATAGTAGATAGGTAGGTAGGTATGAATTGCATAATATATTTTTTGTGTAATGTTTGGATAATGAATGTATTTACAAACAAGTATTTAATATAGTAAAAGATTGTAAATGTCATCTTGTACACAAGGAAGAGAAGGAGTAGGTAAAAGGTATAGAATACACATAGATAGGATATTTTTTCTTTATAAACTAAAATTTGCTAGCCTAACTATCAAATGTACAACGAACATTTTAAAGGTTTTTTTTGTTCGGTTCCATATAATAGGAGTAATAATAATAATAATAATATATGTACATTTAATGACTGATTTAAAACGTAGACACTCGACTTTGCCATCCATACATTGTTTCAGCTATCAACTTGTTCTTCATGACAACACGAAACAATGGCATGTTATGGGCTGAATAAATTGCATTATATTTTTTTAAAGCTATTTTAAACGCGCAACATGGCTGCACACTAAATGAATCCTATATATAGCATAATAATAATAATAATAGTAGTCTCGTAAACCTAGCTAAGTTCTATTATGATAAACCTAATTAATTAGTCAAATACTCAGCGAACCGATTTACAACATTAGAAATTTGTAAGCGAGTTCTAGAGAAAGTCTTGTATATCGAGTCTCAGCGATTTACAATGGAATCAAGAATATTATCATTTCACCTGTCCATAAAAAGTTATCCTAGCCTAGATAGCTTCCAGTATATATTAATAATAATAAGTAGCTATGGTATATACATATATGTATACATAGTCAACTAGAAAAAAGCTTATAAGATGTAATACGTAACAAAGCCTACATATTTATAGAAGAACGTGTAAAACTATGTATGTATGTAGCTATAATATGCATGAACGAAACGATGAGACCTTATTCCAATACAGGTACTCCTTCAAATGGATTATTATTATTTTTATGCTATTTTTCTTCCACACGCTAGGTCGACTTGCTCACTACTTTCACTCTGTGCGGAATATCATAGAGATTGCGTGGAGATACAGCACTCTACTGTATAATATGCTTTAGTGATTGATTAAAAAGGAGATTAAATTTAAGTTACTGATAAAATTGTCCACTGGTTTCTAGAAAAATGTACTGGTATGTGTGTATTTTTGCTTATGTATCAAAGTGAAGCATGGAAGCATCTTCGAAATAAGGATACACACACAACATACAAGACACACCTTATTTTCACCCGGAGATCCATCCAGTATATATATATATATGTATGTACCTATGCTTATTGCTTACCTAATGTATTTCTATATAGTTCTAAACTGTTCATAATAAATAATTCATATCTGCTGCTCTAATCATAATTATCTAGCTAGACAAGCCACTTTGTCACATGTACAAGTCAAAAATTGCTGTATGTAGAATACCTACCTACATTATATATATATTAATAATAATTATAATATAATCTATCCTAATGAATTACATTACATAGCAGTCAAGAGAAAATCAACATGACATGTATACGTACACACATATAAAAACACGATTAATTTTTAGTAGTTTTACAATATATAGACATTTAGCCTAGGTAAATGTATATGTACATAACCTCAAGCAAGATATTAATGGACGAAGAAGCAACCGTGAAAAAAACACGATTAATTTTTAGTAGTTTTACAATATATAGACATTTAGCCTAGGTAAATATATATGTACATAACCTCAAGCAAGATATTAATGGACGAAGAAGCAACCGTGATAAATGTGCCTGTATAGCAGTATACTATAATTATTGTTATCATTATTATTATTATTATAGTTATATCCATATAAGTGGGTGGTGAGTGTGTGTGTGTATGGACTAACAATATTAATTTTTTTGTTATTTAATTAATTTGCAAAATTGTTTCCTTCAACGTATTGTGAGGTTGCAATAATAATAATAGCTGTGTGTTGTTGTAGTTCTATGGCATTTTAAAATTATTATATGCGCATACAACATGGCAGGTTGATGATGATGATGATTGTAATCACTATTTTAATTCTGTCTTGAAGCTATTAATAGTCCTATCGTAGCATAGCAGTAGNGCATACAACATGGCAGGTTGATGATGATGATGATTGTAATCACTATTTTAATTCTGTCTTGAAGCTATTAATAGTCCTATCGTAGCATAGCAGTAGTTTGCCAAAAGCCATGATGAAGCTACATCCATTCTCTTTTACATTACGTACATGTGAATGTGAGTGGAGGAGATTAATGGAGAAAGTGTGTGGAGTAATTAGTCAGAATGAATTTCATCTCTGCTCTTGCTAATTCAGATAGACAGATGTACAAGACACAAAATTTCCATCTATTCTATACCACGACCACCATAATATCCGATCCACACAAACACACACACACACACACACACACACACTTAAACTTATAAATAGAGTCTGTTGTTGGTGGAGTCTGGAGAAAGATGATCATTATATGTTGATCATGATACTGTCAGGGAAGAAAACGAGTTGCTCAGTATCAAGATGGTGCTCAAGCATCAAGCCACTGCCCAACCTCATTTCCCCCCAACACTTATATCGTCATCCTCAAAATGAGCACTCATATATATACCCCCAGTTAAATTACTTTTACTTGCTATCATTATATCAAACTATCTAGACAAATTTTGCCATGTTCTTGAAAATTTGTAAAGCCACATTCATGCAGACTCCCTCATCGCTTTATATTTATGTACGTTATAAGTATGTATGCTAAAAAAAGTTGAAGAAGAAGAAGAAAGGCATCCAACTGCAGCACCAGCTATTCTCTTTTTATGCTTGTAGTACAAATTGCTCGAGAAATGACTAAATTACTTTATTTCCTACGTAATTATTACAGCTATGTAGTGCGCTTCTGCATTTTACTACTAAACCGCAACTCTGCTGCTCTTACCGTTTATTCCCACTCTCTCACCCTTTATATATGTATATATAGCTAACATTGTATAATGTCAAGTCTAAACACGCTAAGCTCATTGTTGATGAATCTGAAGAAATTTTAAAACAATAATTTACTCTTTGCATTTCGCTTATATATATGCTGCAGCTACACTACACAAACTGATAGGGCAGCAGCGTATGTATGTATTGTATATTATGTAAATTATTTAGAAAAGTGTAGCATTATATCAGTATGTACAGCATTATGATTTTTTATCATAACAATTTCATGTATCATATTTAACTTTTATTATGCACATACATACATTCACCACCATGTAATCATTTGACGAGTTCCTTTTTTGGGGAAAAGAGAAAGGGAAAGCTTATTATTGGAAAGAAGACGAAAATGGGAGAGAATCATTTTTTTAAAAATCAAACATGTTTATCATCATCAGTATTGATTCTTATATATTTGCCTTCTGTAAATATTCCGCTTTAAGTTACTGTATAATTTTAGTAGTAGTAATAATAGTAGTAGTAGTATTATATGTGGTATATGGTGATACCTGTGAAGCTTCTGCAGTTTTTCAAGTGATGAATCATGATCACAAATCACATTTTTATTGCAAACATTTATAATATTCTTTTATATCTGCATTCTCATTCTTAAAAAGTCAAAACTACATCATACCTAGCTACCACACAGGTCGACGAGATAATAAATACTTTTAGAACATGTATGTATGTATGTATGTATAATTTAAATTATGTAGTTCCTAGTATTATTAATTTTGTTGAGCATTCTCATTCATATTAGCTTTCACCTGCCATTGCAAAATTATAATTTTACTTTTAAAACCCAATTTTTGTAACAACTTTTTTATGCGTGTCGCATAATATAACCTACAATAAATTCACCACTTGCATTCAGCCAATAATAGTAGTATAATCCTTTAGTTACTCGTTACAACTAACTGATAACTTATACGATTGTTTTTTTTTTCAAAAAAGAGAATAATCCTCATATAATAACATGTATGTATTATTTATTTTAAGAAATGCAGTGGTACGTCTGAGAGTCTCCTACTGCTGCTTCATTTCCGTATGCACTTTTGATAGCACAAACAGACAGACAGTAAGAGAAAACCTTATAGTAGTAGTAATAATAATAACAACAACAATAATAATGTATACTTGAAGTGATCAAATTTCAAATATTTTCTTATTACCTGTAATATTTCATCATTCTCCTATGTATTCTTTTAAAACTTTAGATAGTACTAAAAAATGAGTTGACATCCAGCGCCTACAACTATACTCACACACATACGCACACTTTATATTTTTCTCCAGTGTTATACAAGCAATACTTTCTTTTATATAGGCAGTATCATTTATTATTATTATTAGTTTCTTTTTACTATTTGAAGCAATATTCTGATAGAACTCAACTCTCATCTGTCGTCACATGATGTACCCTGATCTGATAATAATTATTTTTTTTAGCAGTATTACATTTCGGTTCGAACACCTATCATCTCCTCTCTCTATAACCATTTATTCTCAAAGAATATTATCAATAAATTATTATCAACATTCATCAAAGTTGCGAGAGCAGCAGTAGTAGTAGCAGTAGTAGCAGCAGATCAGCACTATTAATTATTAGGTCTACCGTCACCATAATATGAAACTCACATCACCACCACATAAATTTCTTAGAGTAGCAGGATATGCGCGTTGTTGTTTAGTAAAACTGTATGTATGTAGTAGGCGTTTTTAACACGATTTATATTAGTAATTATCATTATAACGCTGATAATGTTAGTAGGCAAGATTTCTTCAAGTATTTCAAACAACCGAACTAAAAACCTGTACTTCTTCAACGTGCTTTCATTCTCTTCATCGTCATCATATTTTATCGTCATCATCATCCTCCTCGCATATATTTTTTTAAGACACAAACTGGAACGCGCTTCCCCCAATAATAAATATATCTCATCATCTCTGCTTCCGCCGTCGTCACCTCTCGTCATCGTAATCATCACCCTTTAATAAACTATCTCTACGAGAGAACGATAATCTAGCTAATTTTACTTTACGACAAGAAGACACACAAGAATATATATATATATATTGATTANGCCGTCGTCACCTCTCGTCATCGTAATCATCACCCTTTAATAAACTATCTCTACGAGAGAACGATAATCTAGCTAATTTTACTTTACGACAAGAAGACACACAAGAATATATATATATATATTGATTAATTTCCTTTTCCAAGTTGTGTAGTAATGAAATTATCTTCTAGTCAGTGCTAATATATAATGGATGTCGCCATGCATGTTAGCTTGTCTGACTAATTAACAAAGTCTAGTTTAGTAATTACCCAAATGTATTATTGTAGCTAACATAGTATGTATGTATGTAAGTATGTAGTAGAGGCGCATTTCTATATTCCTTCTTCACCTTGATCCCTTCATCATCATATTTATCTTGATCATTTTACTAGAGTAGAACCAAAGCAATAATAATAATATGATAAAATGTAATTATTGTTTTTTGAAATCCTATAATCCACTATAAGTTGAGTAGATATATAGATGATATATATTGTATGTCAGTAAAAAGTTTCAACGTGATCAATCAGCAGCACAACGACAAAAGCACTTTTTTTTCTCCTGAACATTAAAACTACTACTACAACACCTTCGCAGAAACATTTTTAAAACTAATTTTTTTCTCATGTAGAAAGAATGCACTTGCTTGGAAAAACACGAATACGAGAGACGACGATATCAACCTATTACTACGATACTGCTACTGCAGACGTTACATTAAAAATTAGTTACTTGTGTAGAAGAACGTACAGATGAAAAATTTTGTTAGTAGTCTCAAAACTCTATGTTAAATATATATGGATGTATAAGGTATGTAGATAAAGCGTCATCTTAGTGAAAACTTTTAACTGTAGTTAAAATTGTTTTTTTTTATTCTCTTTGGATCGAACAAGAAGAAGAAATGGTCGTAACAACAGCAGAGATGACAAAGTTAGTTAGTTGTAATAATTTTTGCTATTGGAAGAACCTAACTAAAAAAGTAACGAGGTAATTTAATGTAATTATTATTTTTTTTTACAGTCAACTTTTTTTTTGCCCTAAACAACCTTTTCAACATTTTCATGCAGCCAGTCCATTTCAGTACTAATTTTCTTTGTCTTGAGTAAAAATGATAGGAGCACTTTTCTTTTCCATTGGAAGAATCAGGTCAGTCAATAAGAAGAAAGAAGAACGCAATTAACAAAAATTAAATTATTGTAAATTGGTATAAACTACTACTGCGCATTCTTTTTCGTTGTCATCTTTTCCTTTATTTTGGCAAAATGGTATTAGATTTTTTTTTAAAAAAAAGAGAAAAAATATTGAACTTTTTTTTTCTACCGACACACTGTCATTCAGTCTTCCATCATGTAGGAGTAATTCTAACTAACTAGCTACCTACCTAATAATAATGTTTTAAAAATTAAAATGGTCAAGTGGAAAGTTCTCGCCACCCGGTTAAAAGTTGTAAATATTTTTTTTTCAAGTCTTCCTGAAACTACTACAACATTCCGCATACAAGACAAGATCAGAACAACCATTGTAATTTAATTGCTAATCAGCCTCATAATATGTATAATTATTGTATAGCTAAATAATGCGTATTTCAATGCAAAGAGCAGTTATGAATAAGATCTTAGTTTCTTTTAAATGACTTCATTATTCGCATTCGTTCAGTAGCAGTATGGATAATAATAATAATAATAATAATAATTACAATGTAAAAGACACAACAATACCCATTCAACTAATGTAAAAGTAACCCTAGTTAAATGACTGAGATAGTTTACGCCTAAACTGTGTACATTATCGTTTTTATTTAGCTAAAAAAATGATTTTTAGTAGAGTAGCAGTATTGGTAATAAGACGCAGCAGCGGACGGCGACATAGTGCCAAAAACAGTTCAACCAGCATTCTTCTTAACGTCAGCAGAATCATCATCATCACCTTATCGATTTTTGTATACCCTACTTATCAGAAGTATGTATATCATTATTATTATATATCGCTTGTAAAAATGTAAAAAGCCTGTATAATCCTCAATAGACGCCGTATATTGCCACTATAAATTATCTGATAATTACCTCACTACACATGTTCACATTTTTAGACACAACAGCAAGCAGCAGCAGTAAACACATTACACACGCCCATTTATAATTTTAGTTAACAGCATTTAAAAACTTTTATTTAATTTGATATTTGATATATATATATATATAGAAAACCACTCATCGCCAGTCACTTTTTTTCTTGATAATTTTCTCTTTCAACTCTGTACTACAATCTTAATGCTCACAATATTTTCGGCAGGATGCGGCTGTTGCAAAACAAAAGCATTTTATGTATAATAATTTTTTTTGGCAATAACGAACAAGAAAATATTTATATGTTTATATATATATAGACAGAGAGAAAGGCATGCCTACACATGAATTGAAAAAGAGTGACCTTATTATTTTTGTGCACATTAGAAAAACAATGTCCATTTTCTCCACGCGCGCGCCCTTGCATGTATATTTAATAAAAGAAGACCAGCTCTAATCCTGCTTTGCTTTGCTTACGCAAACGTGCATAGTTTCCCCAAACAGGAATAAACATTCAGGGAGAGAGAGAGAGAGAGAGAGAGAGATGATAAAAGCGTCTTTTGTATAATAATAATAACGTGTTATATGTAAATGGGATGATAAAACAGGATTAGTCTAGAGATGACGACAGATATTGCTCTCTCTTGCTTGCTTTCTCTAGTGTTCTATCTCTCTCTCTCTCTCTCTGTTTGTGTACACTGTTACTCTCTTCTTTTACCACTTTCCCAACATCCTTTCATTACTAATGCATTTTTTCATATTGTGAAAGTTGGCGCATCAAAGCAGTGAAGTAGTATCAGTAGCGGCAGTAGTAGCAGCAGCAGCAGTTGGAGAAAACTCCCTTAACGACTGCACGCAGCAGAAGCAAAAAACTTGGCTGTGTATGTATATACATATACAATGGCAGCACATAAAATAATAACATTATTAGCTTAGTTACATTATAGTGCCTTAAATTATAATATTTTTCTCAAGATTATTATTATTCTTATTACTTTTTGATTTCAACGCGGTTGGCTAGTATTTATTTATTATTTTTATATTATTACGGTTTTTGTTATTATTAGTTTTTTTTACCACATTTCCTCGATCTTCTTCCTTTCATATTTTTCTTTCCCATCTGATGACGACGATGATTTCTCAGAATTATTATTGTTGTTGTTGTTGTCCATGTTGTATACATTTTGTTGAGTGTATCTTCTTCATTGTTGTTGATTTTCTTCTTTTTTTCTCCTCCCATCATTATTATTGTTATTATTTCTTTCACCCACCACCATATACTACAACACCACACTACCAGATTTCATGGAAAGAGAACTACACACAACAAAATGAAACTTTTTTTCTTCTTTTTATATATAGCAGTTGCCTGTTCACACGTCAGCAGTTGCTCTGCTGCTGTTGTAGTATATTATTATACTTTTTTTTTGTAAATATGTGGAAAAATGATGATGATGATAGGGATCATCATCATCATCAGGAAAGCAACACAAAGAAAGAAATCTCATCAAAAGCAAGTTTTATTTCGTCCTTTTTCCCTTTCGTCTACTTTTTTTTGTTAGTTGCGAAATTATTGTGGGCAGACAAAAAAAAGTTTCCATTGTTACTACATCATCACCATCATCATTATAACGGCTTGTTGTATAGGTAGGTATTATTATACGGGATACCCTAATATTCTCTTTGGTAACATAGCAACTTGGGTATACATTTTTTATTATTAAGTATTATCATCTTTTTCCATAATATATATGTATATACCTATCTCTCTCTCTCTACTCAAGTGAAGTATTAAAGAAAAAGTAGGGGGAAAACAACGTAAATATATTTTCCACTTGGTTTACTTTTTTCTTCACCGCGGAAACTGGCAGGAGGTACAAAGCGCACACCGCACTACCTGTTCTTCTTGAGTAACAACTTTTTTTTTGTGTGTGTGTGAAATGTGTGAAAAGTAGTTTAAGCATACCATATTTTTTCTAAAGTCTTTTTTTTCACTTTCACTTTTCCTTTTATGTAGAAGTTGGTGTAGGTATACTTCATTTTTCATATTTTTTTTTCTTCGTTCTCAATTTTTTTCACATGAGCGGTTTGTTTTCAACAACTTTTTTTCTTCACTTTTTTCCCATTTACTTCATTTTTTATGACAAGCATTTTGACACATTTTTTAATTCTCTTTTGATCTTTCGTTTTGACATGTCTGGTCTAGACATGTCTGTATAAAGTAGCAATAGTAGTATTTGTTTGGTAAAGTTGACAAATTTTTCTTTTCATATTCTCCTTCTTAGAACTCCAACCGATATGCCGCACATGAGGTTTCGTGGTCCTGGAGATTGATAGTACAGCGGGATGCAGAGGGCGCCAGGTCAATTTTAGCTTCCGCCAGAGCATCCTCCGAGTCAACAACCCAGTAACCCAAGGTATCCGTGTCATAGGTTGGGATGATTGTCACATCTGTACATGACGAGAAAGAAAAAATATACATACATACATAAATAAAAAGTACAATAAAAAAATTCACAAAAAAATGTCTTTCATCTTCCTTCACGTCATCGGTACCATCATCATAACGACAATGATGACTATCATAGTATCAACAACAATAATCATAACCATTAAGAGCATTCATCCATCCATCCATCTATTTCCATCACCTTGCCACCGCACAACCTACACCATAATTGTGACAGTATCAACTTTATATCTTTGTGTACTGCTTTTCCCCTACTCGCCTCTTGTGCATTTTATTACTCCCTGTCACAGTTTGGCTCTTTTTTCATCATGATCATCATAACAATATCCTGTTCAAACACATCTTTCTCTCCTTCTCCTTGTCTGCAATGAACGATGATGATGGCATGGGAGCAGCAGTACAACAATGTTGACTTTAGCATGTCATTATCCACTTGAATGGCTATAACATGAATATTATACCCTCTGTCTTCCCTGCTACTACACAATTTTCTAATATAATGGATCCATTTTTTCCTCTTTTGCTGCTATTATTATTATTACCATTGCTATTATTGCTGGTGGTGGTGGTGGCTTTTTTGTCTGGTATGGTGCACAATTTCCGGTGGAGACTATACACACATGTATGGGGGAAAGTGAGTGGAAGTCCTGTCTCCGTCGGTGCTTCACTCTCTTCTCATGTGTATGTGTAACTGTTATATATTCTTATACCTCGCCGCATTGTATGAATAAAAAACGCTAAATAGGCATTCTGTACTTCATGAAAAGAATGTATTAAAGCACTGACGCTGTAACCGATGCCGATGATGATCATCATCATGAT
>JAHZMT010001182.1:0-19401 GCA_027743785.1 Sinhomidia bicolor
CCACATGTCACCACAACAAGCTCATAATACAGTACTATGTATTCATTCAATAGCTTTTTGGTGCATCAAATCCGACTGGGCTCATATATGAGTCATGTAAAATGGAAATGATGAGACTGCGACAAAAGTGCTCCTGAATTTTAAAGTACTTTTTTTGTATAAAGTTGGAGATTTTTGAAACAAGGACGCACACATTGTCAATGCTGTAAGTTACGACAACGATATGTCTCCGTAATATGTCAATAGCTTTTACGTTTATGATATTTTCACTAAAAGCCCAACCATTCTAAACTTCCGTCACATCGTCAGTCACATGAATAACATGAATTTATCTTGTACTAGGTAGACACTGTACATCGTAAACTTTTCAGGGGGTAATTTAACTTCAGTGTGTGTATCCATTATCTTGATCCTGATGCATTGTTGTTACTAAACCTCTTGGGTCAACCGAATTCTCATTGAGGCTTACTTATTGCAACAACCGTAACCTATATACGTAGGCAATGTATATTATTTACTACTGCGCGTCGAGTGAGGTAGTTCAACGCGTGACACTGGATATTTCAAAGAAACTCATTTAACAAGTTTTTGAGTGAAAAAGCCAATAAATTTAGGAACCAGCTAAAGCTACCGTTACTTTGCACAGATTTGTATGCACCTACATGGTAGGTATATAATACAAAGTAAGTAGAATATTATACAGTGTTCACATGTTTCAACATTTGTATGTGTATTCATTGCCAAAAGCACTAGACAATGTGGATAGTAAATCACTTAGGGTTAATGCTACTGTATTCTACTGGGGAGTTAGATATAGCTACTTGAAAAATTACCTTGTTGTCGACTTCCAAAGTATTAGCGTACATAGAAAATTGGTACCATAAGAAGAGCCGATAGAGTCCATGCGGTTAGGGCAACTACTTTTGCAATAAGTGGAGTGCGCCACTTTGGTGCGTTAATTGGATGACAAACAGCCAAATACCTGTAATAAATTGAAAACATTATCAATTTTCATTCTGTTTCATGGTTATGTATAAACAGTTTTATTTTTAAGATAAACTCGCTACCCATATAAATTACAGAATAGTAGTCTTTACATAATTAATAATATGCAACTTTCTTACAATCGGGTTTTTCTAAAAGTAAGTACACTGTCACTTTTCATTACCAAACGAATGCAAATTTTCAAAGAGGAGAAATGCTATGCATTGCACACATATTCCCCAAAGAGTTTTGCCATTTTCCTCTTTCTAAATTCACCAATAATGCTAGCCATCTTACGCGACAATTCAGCATAATTTAAAATTGGAATTCAAACTGCATACTTTAGCTTGCAGTTACAACAAAGTCTGGGCTAAACTTACCACTACTCTTTCAAAAAGAAAGCTAATCTTTCTTGATTATAAAAAGGAAAAGAGAAAAAGGGACGAACCTGACTAGTACAAAGTTATTATTATTACGTGCATTAACAGTTTACACACATAACAGACCTATTTCTTTTTTTTATCTGCATTCCTCGAAATAAAGCCTGCATACAAACGTAGTTAGGAACCGTCGTCGCATACACTTTTTATGAGCATGCACACTCCTCCCGAGAATTTGAAAACGGTTGGTATGCTGGAGCACAGTGAAAGCATTCTCATCCTGCGCATAGAAATCATGCTGATGATGATGACGATATAATCATGATTATGTTTTTTAGTTGTCTGTTTGTTACGACAAGTTTGTTTTACATTTTATAACTACGGTTGTTGTTCGTACAGAAAAACTATTTAAAAAGAAACAGCAAGGGATGGAGACGTGTCATGAGGGACTCACAGTCAGTATCGCATATCCATTGAAAATCATGGATGCTAAAGTATGCATACCTATGTACATATATGTATCTACCATTATACAATAACCAGGTAATAAACATAAAACTTGGCTGTAGAGTAGGACCCTGGAGAGGTTAGTGGTTACCACATCACTTTTCACTTTACCTTTTTTTGTTTTTCAGTAAGTCCTGCTTTGCCAAAAGTCAAAATACCAATTTCTGTTGAATGTGGTATAGAAACTTCAAAAAGGCAGTAGTAGCGGCAGCAGCAGCGAGAGAAAAAGAAAGGAATCAACCAAGTTGGTAAAGAATGGAAATGTGAATGTGGAATAGCCTCTTGAAAGTAAACTTTTTATGTTTGCACATCACATCACATACCATCTTATATCCAACACAATAGCAGTGCAGTAGCGTGGTGGTTAAAGAAAGCGTACCATATAATGCCTGGAATCCTTTGTACCCACAGCAAACACGTGTTTAGGTAGCACAGCATATTACAGAAAGACATCCTTAGAAATGAGACTATCAACAATGTTTTCTCTTCTGTTTGAAATTTCCTGTTTGTTAGGCATGTGTAAATAAAAACCAAAACTTCACGCCCATTGCCTGCCAGTAGTCATCATCCCCCATGTAAGACGGTTTAGCTTTTGTCAGTCAAAAACAGTTAGAAATAGTAGTAGTAGTATACATTTATATATGTAGTAGGTACACGGATACATACCTGCCTATTTCTGTCGACGAGGATTTTAAGTGTAATAAAAGCTTGCTTTAGTATACACTGCTGCTATTAGTACAAAACTCAGAATCATTAAATCTGCAACATTTGCCGCGTATTATTTCCCAAGTCTCCCACCCTTTACCATCAATACCAATACAATATTATGTAATATGGCAGGCAATATTGGATTTTAGGAGGAGATTTCAAAAAGAAAGCGGAGCAGAAGTAACAAAGAATTATTGGTTGAGTATCGATATTGCAGGAGTAATAATAGTAATAACACTATAATAATATTGGCAACCGTCATTCTTCTCATCTTTTATTTTCTACAAATGTATATACATATATAAATACAGCTATGTTTGCCCATACTCTTCAGTTTACTTATTATTTATACACCTATATAACTATACAAGCCAATGGCTGAAAAAAAACTGCCAGCAAACCTTGCTGGGCAAATAATCTTCATAAGAGGATGATAGTATATAGTACCCATCGCTGTACCCTAGTCAGGGATTATTAAGTTGGATTATCATGGTGCTCAAAAAACAGCAATGTATACATGCCTATTTGTCTTGGGGGAATCGCAAACTTTTTTTTCTTCGTTCTATATAATAAATAGTTGTGTAGTTAAACATGTAACCATCTACAAGTACAAAGGTTGAAGGGGGTCAGACACAAGATTAGAAATGTAAGGTTTTGTTTGCCTACACATGAACACGTTCGCCAACAAGAAAACGCAAGTCTTATAGGCAGTTGCATTACCACTACCAAAACTGCTGTTGTTGATGGTGGTGGTGGTGGTGGTGGCGGCGGGGTATTATTATGTAAGAGTGAAATAAGTAGTGCAAAAGGAAAAAAGAGAAGAAGACAAACGTGTGTGCGAAAAAGTCAAAGCATGAAAATGAAATGAGATAGAATAGAGGTACTATATTTCTTACGGTTACAACATCTCAGTCAGTGTTCATTGTCAGTGACCATGCATAAAGCGTGTGTATGGTAGTATACGTTCGTATACTACTTTTTATACTTTTATTATTATTATATGATTATCAAGTTGAATCTTTTTCCATCTCATCTCATCAGTATGTATGTTTGGTTAGCAAAGTTCCTTTGAACCTGACACTACTGTTTACGTTACATTCTTTGTTGCCTCTAGTGGAATCTTTGGTGCGGGTTTTTTTCGTAACTTCACTTCAAGTATAGAACAAGAAAAGTAAATAAAATATACAATAACAATAAAACGAAAGAAAAGATACATGAATGAAACGGAGTGTGGTACGTGCATTGCCACTACTAGAACGATAAACGGTATACTGTTGGCTGACTGGTCGCTTATTTTTTTCTCTCTTCTTTCTCTCTCCCTTTTCTCTCTTTCTCCGGCCAACAAGACAACAAGTCGGGGTATTTAGAAATTCACGGTCGAGCAGTGACAACGTTAACGACAGTAGGGAAAACAGATGTGACATTAAACAGAGAAGAAAATGACCGAGCACAGTTGACAGTTAGTGATATGAGCTAGGCAGCAAGGCAACGTAGCTTAAATACCAGATTGTATATATAAAATATATACATATGTATCTATATGCAGGTAGAAGAGACGAAAACAGGGCGGAAAACATTAAAATTTTCGTCAGCGAAGCAAACAACAATATTGTTTTTTTCTGATCGACTAGGAAGAGCTATAAGAAGATAAAGTAGTTAGATTGGTAATATCAGTACACAGTGAGCAGTTGAATGATTACAAAACTTCAATTTCCAAGTATAAAGGGTGTACACAGCCGCAAATGGTCATCTATTTACAAACAACCAAAAAGGCAAAAGAATCCACTGTAAGATAATGCTGTGCACTGCACAGTGTGCAGTCAGTCAATAATATCAACAAAACAGACTAAAAAGGCAATTTCTTTTACAATCAAGTGTTTACTACATATGACCCTTGAAGTCCTGAAATGAAATAAATTTAAGCTGACAAGACTTTTTTTCTTTCTAGTTTATTGCTTTTTAAATGCTCACTGAGTCGGAGTTGCTGTCTCACTGTGTGCATTTTTGTAACTCGGAGGAATAAAATATGATGTATTGTGATGGAAAGATGGAATGTCAGAATAAAAAATATTTGCTATTCGTACATATAAGTCAAGTTGACGCGCATTATTAGATTGTGCTAGCTGTGTGTCTTAAAGTGACTTGCACAGTCATCCGAGCCATCTTTCTTATAATGAATAGTTGTATAAGCACAGTATATAATCTAAATTACCTACTACATATAACAATAGGTAATGTACAACGACGAATGAAGCAAAGAGGAAAGCGTTCACGTCACCCCAGCACCATTTGTTCCATATCAAAGTTTTAGGTAGGTGCATATTCATCGGTATATTTCTTTCCTCATTAAAACTATATGATATAATATCCAAAACACATTATAAAACATTCTGACTTAACCTTGAAACATTACTCTGTGTAAGTTTTAATGCGGGTGTTCTTTTGACCTTCTCGTTCGGTTTTATAGAACCTAGGCCAGGAACAACGACTATATCAAATATATCATCTACACTCTGCTGCATTTCACAAGCACAGACAGAATATAACCTTCGGTGACATTTTTGGTTGGGTTTACCCTGTTTGATCATTTTAATTCCACTTTTTGATGGCATGTCATTTTGATGATCTATGTATGATTGATCACAAAAAGGGAGAGAGAGAGTTGCCACTTCAAAATGTTATCTACTAGCCTCAAAACGCCTTCACGTTTTCATACGCATGATACGTATAAAAACAAAATTTCTTTCCTTTGATATCATTCTCTCTGGAAAATTTCGATAACACGTAGATAAGATATAAAATGAATGATAAATTAATACTGACACTACTAGCCTTTCTTATCTGCTGTAAAATCAAGTTTTCACACAAAAGATAACGGATTTGAAATATTCCTTTACTACCCAAATGACATTTTTTCATACTTTTGAAGTCATTTATGTTGAATTGATTAGGACTTTTTACGCACAAAAATAGATATCATGCCAAAATAATTTAATAGACTAACAGAGTGCATTAGACATGAATTTTTAAAGAAAATTGATAATTTATAGATGTGCTATAATATACTATATTAAGTATCAAAATTGAACTCATTGAAGACGACTTTTTAATATTAAAACCTTGTAATTTACTTTTCGGTCGATGAAACAGAAGCTCGCAAAAACTGGCTGAATTTACTAATAATGAAAAATTGCCGAAAACCTTGTAGGTAATTTATATTTGTTTCAAATCAGCAATAAGCTTGCATTATCACTTTATGCGTGAACCTCATAAATGTATCTCCACTCTTGCTATTTAGTTTTACGTATAGTTTTCAATTATGTCTATACTATACAAACTCCTTAATTGCAACATTCATACTTTAAAGTTAAAAGAAAAAGAAATCAGTTTGTACGTACCTGTCAGCAGACATGACGAGTAGAAACAGGGAACCGTACATAATCTGTACTAGCAAGTGAATCCACCATGGTGGTCCAAACGATAAGAATGATTCTTCAGCGTCCAGCATTGACTCAAACAGAAATGGATGGATACACGAATGGTTTGAATCTAAAGTGATATTTTGCTCGTGCATTTGAGCTATGAACAATGTGCAATTTTCCATTTCGATACTGGATTCCAATCCGTTAACCAAGCTGGTATCATTAACAGCCGCCATTGCGACTTCACTTTTACTGTGGGACGATGTCCGCCACTTTGTTGTACAAATGAGTTGGTGATGGATGAGATGCGAGTGGGATGACTTTTTTGTTGTTGAATGATGGTGAAAGCTGTTCCAAAAAAGGATGAGATGAGAGCGAGAAAGAAAACTGATGTTTATTCTTCGGAATAAGGCTTGTCAAAGACCCTGCTCACAAAAAAACAAAAAGAGAAATAGTCCTTTTCAATATAAATTTCCATTTCAAACCGTACTTTCCTTTCCAAGCTTTTATATTATTCTACCGCTCGACAGCTCTTTTTTTATAAAAGGAAGCTCTGATGCGGAAGCCTACTTTTTGAAATAAAAGTAAACAGCAGAGCGGAGGTATGTATGTTGCATTAGTAGTGTACTATGGGGCTGTGGGATGTTTTGAAACACTCAAAGATTATATGCTTGCAATGTTGTCATTATATTTTGTTTGACAGTGAAAGAAGTGAAATGCAATACGTGGTAAGAGCCAAAAAAAAGATGAACTACAACCGCATATTGTGGCTACAGCATTTTATTGTAAATGACATAATGTGACGTAGCATGGCATATGTAGAAATTGAATCTTTCTGAACTGTACATTGGTTGTGTTACGTCAGTTACATACATTGATTCAAAGTTTGGTGGACCAAAAGAAGGGTTATGAAATTACCACATAGATGAATTGAGAGTTTTCTCTGTGATTACTGCTGCTGTTACTTGCTGACTGACTAACAAAGCTCACTTGTGACTGAGTGAGTGAGCAAAGCCGTGCGTGTACTCAACAACTTTTGATTTGATGATGGTGAACGAACAGGTTATTATTTGTCATTATTTTATGCAGTCGCATGTTATTTTCGTTCTGACTCTGTAGCGGTCAGAGGAGAGAAAGAGTCATTCAGTTATCATCTTCTTGGAATGAACTAATGGAATCTTTTATTGGAATTGTGTGGACGAAGCGGTTGATTTTTATATTTGCAATGGTGATGATGATGCTCTGCTGTTCGTGATTGCTTTGGTTTCTCTCTCTCTCTCTCTGCTGCTGCTTGTTCGTTAGCATATGTATTAAAAGCCAAGCCAGTTTAATCAATCAGTGAGAGCAGATGATATACCTACATACAATGAGCATTGTCGTCATACAATGAAATCAAAGAAAGGTGCGGTTTGCAAAAGCATCTTCACATAGGGAAAGAGAGAGCACATGCATATTACACAGGAAAATTAATTCGCATAGCAAACATGCAGCGTAATTTGTTTATTTCGCTGGAAATCCAATTGAAATCCTCTGAACGTACGAGGATGACAAAAAAGCATGAATGAATTTACGGAGAATAGTATTCCTTTGAATAAGTTGCAAATGAGAGGGGAGAAGTACCTACGGATTATATAGCAAAGCATTCTATTCTACATCATTCATTACTTAAAAAGCAATTTACCATTTTATTTTAGAGACGCAGTGCATTATATATATTCTCATTAAATATTTAAGCTCTTGTTGCAATACCAATGTCAAATTCTTATAAAACCTTCACAAAAAAGGGTACATGGTACATTGCACAGATTGAACTTGTATGTAAGCAAGGCAGCTCGAAGAAAGAAATTGGCTTGAGGAAGCAAACTCCATTACAGCCTACTTTCCCTCCAACTCAATTACAGCCAGATTTAATCTGATTTTCCTTGTGGTAAACTGACTTTAGAAAAGTTGTTGGAAGAAAGGTGTATGAGATAGTTAGGTATATGTACATGCCTATGCGTTCTTCTCAAGCAGTTTCAAAGTGCTGGAGATGGGAACTTTGTGTATAATTAAATGAGCTGGTGGTCATTATCTACAGTAATTTCACATTACATTTACCTAGGTACATTGTAAACGTAACAACAAATAATATAAATAGTGTCTAACAAGTGTAGAAATACAGTATGTATGTACATTGACAACACCACTCAAATCAGAGTAAAAGCCTTGGGAGAAAGCCCATCCGAGTCAATGTTTATTACATTTTCACGACTTTGCCCTTTCCCTCCTCCTCAGGTCAACACCACCACCACCATCGTTGTGTTTATAAACTATAGACTCACAGTCAATTAGACTCGCGTATAATTAGTCGTTTCTACTCAAAATCTATATACCTATACATGGATACATACATACATTCCTGGTCTACTCTCATTACCGTTTATTATTATGAGTACCAACTCCAATAACTTGTTTCACGGAGTTTTATTTAGTTATTATGGATGACAGAGCATTGTGCCATGAAATGACCAAGAAAAAGCATTCTTTCCGTTGGACGGGGCACTGCGAGTCAGGCAACAATATGTTTTTTTTCTTTCCTCTCTCTCCTACTACCGCATTTACTCCCAAGTAAAACTGAATAGCTGACACTACGGAAAATTAGATTTTCATATTTTCCTTATTACCCCAAATAACATATACACTAAGGCACTTTATATAAGTAAAACCTTGACTTTTGGTACACGAAATTATAGAGAGAGAAAGCAAATGAATATCTTTTTTGTTCGCCACGCAGTAGAGAAATATAGTAATATTGTAGTTGATATTGAGCAAGAAATCGCGGACGGTGGAAGAATGGGTATAACCTTTTTTCTTGAATTATATTACTTGCTCGCTACCGCTGCTGCTGTGCGGGTGGTTAGTTAATGTAATAAAGAAAAGAAAGTAAGTTGGGTTAGGTACAATAACATTACTTCCTCCTCACTTCCCCCTTTTGGGACACGGTTTTCATCCACCTTTCCCATGCTTTCACTTTTCTGCAAGTAAGACGATGGCGGTGGGAGAGTGGTGTTGCGACAACAAACATAGCTCACTCATTCATTCAAGAGCTTCAAAAGAGAAGCAAAAGCATTTTTCGTCTTTTGAGAGCCATTGTACCATTTTTGTACATTGTACATACAGCAAAACATACAGTCCCTGTTCCCCGTCTACTTGGGAAATGAGCATATTATACATTTTCTTTGACTTCACCAAAAGCAACAAGCATCTTTTCCCCTTTTTCTTGTGCACCACTGATTAAATATTATACTTTGTCTTGTGTTCCTGATGCCCTATGGTGTCACTTCCTGCTTGAACAGCAGAAAAATCTCTTGACTTGTTAACTAGAAAGAAGTGGTGAGCTGTTGGCATGTATTTAATGGGCATTCTATTTACTCTTACCAACTATTTTCTTGCTCAACTCAGCAGGAATAAAGGAAAAAATGTCAAGTCAAACCAAGGCGTTCAGGGTAAAATGTTGGCAGCAGCAGTATGGTGACTGCTGATTTTCATAGTCAAGTTTTGATTATTTTGCAAAATGAAAATTATTTTCATAACTTTGTTGTTGATTGCACAAGAGTAGTTATAAATATATAAATATATAAAGAAACAAGGCAATAGATGTATACACAAATACCATATAATGTGTTTTTGTTGGACAAGTAGGTGTGCCAACTGCCAACTACTATGGGCGGATGACTAGATTAGCAAACTTTTGTCAAGTAACGTCATTCTCATAAACTTTGGTAAACATGAAAATTTTTTCCTAACCATACTCTACACAGCACAAGTTGTCGTCACTCTTTGTGGAATTTAATTAACTTGCTGCTAGTTGGTAATTGATCTCCTGTTGAGAATTCTTGACGTAGACTTGAGTTTTGATGATTTCTTTCTAAAGCTGGTTACAGCTAGCTTGGAGTAGAAACAACTTGAAACAAGGATGTAGGGACAGGACTTTTCTAGAGATGTATAATTTACATGCATTGTGCTCAAAAAGAGTATTTATTCATTTGGTAATTTCATTACATGAACTACTGGGCACATCTGAATAATTTAGCTGATGGTTGGGGGCCTTGTCGTCGGGCAGCCACAAAACCACTAGTTCCGTTTTTCTACGAAGGGGAAAACGTGGAAATCATAAAAATTTAATAACGACGCACACAAATTATTTCAAAACAGTTTCAGCAGAAAAAAATGATCTGCTAATTTGATAATAAAAATATACAAAGCTTGTGTAGATGTAAAGCAAAAGTATTCAGCTTGACAATTTATAACGCAGTATGAATGTTTCTAGTACAGAGGAAATAGTTTTCAGACAAATTGCCCAGAAAAAAATCTCGACATAGAACTTATTGTAGTAAACTTCTATCAAAATAATATCTGTAAGTGGAACTCCAGTATCCTCAAAGGAATACGTTGACGCATACTCATATTCCAGGAGGTAAAAAATATTTTGACACAATCTGGCAAAAATTATTTACGGGTAACGAGAAATGACAAATCGCTAATTGTATACGTACGTATAAACGTTCAAACTGCAAACCTTTCTGTGCAAAAACGTGACCAATATACCAACAGGAAACATTAAAAATTCGTTACAGACTTGTATTGTAACCTGATTGTAACTAATTTAAATTACATTATCTGGCTAGGTGTCGACATCCGTCATTATTTTATTATTATTAACATTTTCATTATTCATTTGGTTATTCAATGATACGTATATAAGAGATCTGCAATAATATCGCCGAAACTCTATACTACAGCAATTATGCATACATAATATATGTACATATTATTCTTTAACTCTATATTAAGGATGTTCCAATCTAGAGATCTAGAGTATTTTTATGAGTTACATAACGCAGTTTTTAGTCATGTCCCATCGCTTGTTCCTTTGTACACGATGATCTATTCAAACTTTAATTAAATTCCTATTCCTCAAACATTTTCTGATACCATCGGCTGCTTCCACCAGCATTTGAAAATTACAATAAAAGTTGTATGTATATACACACAACCGGTAGTACTATCAAGTTGCTTTAAGAAGGTTTAATAATGTGAATTCAAAAGGGTTCAACGACATGCTTTATTGGTATGTATTTTCTTTGCTCTATCGAAATTGAAAATGTTGGTGAAAGTAAGAAATCTCGTAAAACCCCGAAATTATTTTTGTAGTATGCGCAGATTATACATACCTAGGTTTGACTTACTCTAGGTTTCTGGTTTCATGTAATGCGCTAATAAAAAAACCTGTCATAATCTGTTTTTTCATTGTGAAAGCGCTTGGAACGAAGGGCACCGTTCACTAAGCATTAATTTAATTTCGATAGAAGATCGAATTTAACAGATCGCATTTTCTTTTTATTTGTAAAATATTGAATTACTACACATAGGCATATTGTACATTAAATTTGCAACATGACTGAACATCTCATCCGCGTACCCAGAACAGGATTTCTTGGAAGACATGAATTTGTCGTACCTGGAAATCTCCAGAGCAGAACACTTGTCTACAAATTTAATACTGCCATCGAATTGTTGCGTTTAATACATATCCACACATTTTCCAACATCTTTTCACTACCGACCCTAATTCTTCAACCACAGTACACATTTATATAAAGTTTAATTTACACATACGTTTATGGTGTAAGTAGAGAGTAGAGACAAAGGTTATGCTATCTAAATGAGAGACTTTGGATGACAGCAAACTTTGTAATGTCGTTACTCGTTTTTATAAGGTTAGTAAATCGATGATCCGTGAGGAATTTTTTATCTATTAATTCAGCAAAAAAAAGTTTGGCCTGCTCAAACATCTTAATCAGCAACTGTTTTCCAAAAATAGCATATTTAAGATTGAAAAAAAACCCATTCTTTTTTTCAGATTTCTGAACAGCTACTCTACTTTCACCAAAAACACGTCTCCAAAATACCTCATCGATTCATTATCACATGTCTACTAACTATAATCACACCCACAGGAAAATTGCTTAAAATCAAGTAGAATAGATATCTGCTTGTGTGCAAGTTAATACCCGTATACATGCATATATACATTTACTGTGCTTAGCATTTCGTTAATTTCACTCTGAACTGCATCCTTGAGCGAGCGAACAGTGCTTACCTAACAAGTTATTTGCAAAGAAACGCTCCCTGACAGCAGAACGATCAATGGGCAGAACCCATAGGGAAATGGTGCACAATCCATACTTAATGCTTTATCACAGAGGGTATTTTAGTCTTTTAGTAGTTTTCCTTAATAAGTAAAAGTCTAACATACATAAACAACCTAAATCCGAAACTCGTCCCTTATTTTTCTACTTTATATAAGGTTCGTCGTCAAGAAGAGAGAAAAATACAAGAACATTACTACTCGAGTTTTTTTATGAAAAAAGGTGTTTTTTTCTTCTTTAGTCCCAGGTGAACCATTTGTATTGTCATTAGTATCAGCCTTATATTCAATCTCTCTATACATGTTCATATTGAATAGTAGAAACGTATAGAATATCTATCTAGGTATCTTATACTCTATCATAATTTGGCATGTGTAGGCTTATCTGGAAACATGTATAGCTAGTAAACTACTATATTCGGACATCTGCCGTTCTGCACTTTTCTATTATTATCGTCATTATTGGTGCAGTTAAGTGAGCATGTAGTACCCAGGTAATAAAAAGGTAGACAGCAAGCAAAGCAAGAGAACTTGAGTAATGCTCTCACTTCCTTACATCTGCTATTTTTTACGATTCCTTCCCTTAACTCCAAGTGTACATACAGCAAAAACGGAAAAGGCGTAAATCACTATTTATGAATGTAGTATGGAGATAAACCACACGAACACTTCTGTCGTGTCAATCTTTTCAAGTTGGTGTATAGCGTGAAGAAAACTGGCAAAAATGGAACCACTACTACCTTAATATGCTTGGATTGGATGGCTAGAATATTAGAACCTTAATTTTGCTTTCTACAGGGTTGTATGTGCTAATCTTGAAGAAGTGATACACCATCATCAATATGCCGTATTATGAATAACGGTCAGTCAGCCAAATCGTTCTCAAGAAAAAAACGCCTACAATCTAAAACGTTATCGATTATAACGGCTACAAAGTTTTATATTGTTATCATTATGCATATACCAGACAATAGTATCAGTTAAGAAGAGGCATTTTTTCGGCATATTTTATCAGTGTATTATATGAATAATTTTACATGTATAAATCGCATAAACCATAATTGATTATCTACCTTACATTTATCAGCTAACGTGTTAGAAATAACAAAAAAAAATTAAGAGCTTTAGACAACAAGATAAGTAATTTGCTGGGTATTCAAGCCTATAAAATAAAGCGCTGAAATAAAATATTTTGCGATTATTCTTTTTATATTTTAATGACTTAACAAATGACTTGGTATACACCGCTTCCGCTCCCACCACCACACCTATCATCAACATGTACTGTGTATACTGAAGCAAAAGGGTTGTCCAATTACAAAAAGAAATTTTGACAAATGGTTGCGTGAATGATGGCAGTTTTCATTGCCTTCTAAATCATTTCTTGACATCTGTTATGGCTCCTAAACCAGCAACAAACAAACAGCATGCAGACGCATAGACTTGTCCAAATACACAAAGCCGTCTAAAAGGCAGCCTACAGCTTAGCTTTTAACGGTGCTGTAGTTTTTTGATCGCACCGGTGGCGGAGAAAATCGTAATTTTGGCTGATGGTCCGTTTCATTATTAGATGGTGATGTGTCGTGCTTGCTTTGTGTTTACCTACTTAGAAAAAGGCTAGTAAACTTATGTATGTTGTTTGGATGGGCTGACTGGAGAATGACCCACTTGCCAAATCTACCAAAGTAGCGGTTGTTGTTCATAAGAGCATGGAAAATACTGATTATACCCACCTATACAACAAAAGGGACATCTGTCCTAAAAGACAATAGATGTCTTCTCCACAAATTATATCTGCTGAATAGTTTTCGAGTGCGATAAAAGAGAAATCTAGATATATGGATATACCGACATTTGCAATGTCTGTCTTTTGTTTTTTCTACTATCTCAAGAATAGGAGCAACCAAAAGACTGCGCTTTTGTAATCGATAATAGACAGCATCAGCCTTTTATTCTTTTTTAACTTTCATTTGTTGAAAAAATATATATGCATGGAAAGTGCAGCATCGTTTTTTTACGTACAAAGAAGTAGACAAAGACTCTGTGTTGTTCTAGCGAAAAAGAGAAAAAAGTAGAATATTGCATTAAAAAGGGAACAGGAAAAATTCCATAACTTATAGTTTTCCTTCAATAAGTACACACTACTTGCTGCCTGCCTGCCACCATTACTTTTGTCGTGGTGGTAAACATAAAAAGAAATATACTCTGGCTTTAATAGGTTTAAAAGGGCGCCTCGTTCTTCTATTTAAAAAGAAATTATACAGTTGGCTCGCCGACAAATGGTCCACACAATAATCATACGTTCATAAAAAATACTAGACCCCGGGAAAGAAATTGAACTTTTTCTGTTGCTCTAAAATAGCTGTACTCTCTGCTGAGATGCAAGAGAGAGAGAGAGAGAGAGAGAGTTATATGTAAGCCGGCATGACAAAGAGAAAATTCTCTGAAAATGAATGCATTCTATATATTATATGTCAACGACCAGCAGAAACGCAATATAATAAGTATACAGAAATAATTATTATTATATGTACATAGTTTCGGTTTTTCTTCAACCCTTCTTATTATATGGATATCAGCTTACGGAGGTATTATACATGTGTGGCTTATATCCTCATATAGCAAAGCTACAGTAGTAGTGAGCGAGCGCTCATGAGTGAAATTTCGATATGGATGGAAAGAGGAAGAGAGAGAGAGAGCGCAGAGCGGTATGCAATAAACGGCGGTTGTTTTGTGGTAAAGAAGTGGGGAAAGTGAATGTATCTGGTTGGACAATGATGATGATGCTTTTAAAACACTGGAAGTGTGGAGCTTTATCCAAGTTTTGGATATAAGACAACAATAATATATACATAGATATAGATATGTATATACCAGAGTATTTTTTTCTCTCTCTCGTTGTTACAATAAGTGAAATAGTAAGCACTTTGTCGCTTCTCTCTCTTCTCTCAGATTATATTGTGTGTGGTTATCTCATTCTATTTGTAGACCCCTTAAGCTTTGTTTAGCAATATGAATCCATAAAAGATTAAATGCTTTACTGCTACGGATGATGCTGGCTTGGTGTTGTCTCTTGTAAGTAGGAACATGAGTTGCTGCCGACAAAAATTTGTCTTCTTCATCTTTCCTTTTCTCCACTTGTTTTTCTCCACTATTCTCTTTGTTTGCTTGCGAATGTGTCGTGCATCCATAAATTGACATTTGTCCGAATGAATTGGTTCATGTTGGGGGAAAAGAGGGAGAAAAAAATGTCCCGTTTAGGTAGGTATATTTATTATTCGTATGATCAAATTGATAGTGATCGTAGTAATACTAAGGCTTACAGACAAAAAAAGTAAGTTTCGTAAGTGATATGTACCTACATATTGTAAGAATATACATATATGTATATCTTTATGTGCAAGCTGATAATAGGAAGATTAAATATACATTACACTTCTTGGTAAAACCTAAGTACAAAATAATGGGAATTTTTTTAGGGTACCAGTAGAATGCAGATGTGTCTGCACTGTGTACTCACAGTATTATCAGTCAGTATTATGTATATACTGAAAGAATATCTGGGTACAAGATAAATGCACAATTTTTTTTCTTCTCAGAGCCTAATAAATGGACATGTAGAAATCACTGGAAAGTAGAAGATGAGTTTCTAACTGAACTGAGAAACGAAACTCTATCCACTTTGGATCCTTTCCAAATGGACTACAATGCACAACAACAACATCACCCATCGGGTTCGTGACGAGGAAGGGAAATAAGAAGACGAGTCGAAAAAATCTGATTCTCTGACTTTGACAAGGGGAAAAAAGAATCAGTTTCACTGGATATTTCTAAATTGTGGCGGAGTGGAGTATGTGGGTAGTAGTGGAGAATGGCAATGACATGGAATACCACATGTGGTGTAAATACATGAACCGATGATAATAATATATGTGGTTATAATAAATCCATTGGCTTTAGATTTCAGTTGTATATAAACAAAAGGATATTCCAATAATACGGCAGTAATTTTTTCCTAGAAAAAGAAAAAGCTTACTTGTGGATTTGCACACGGACATCATGTACAGTCTCTATATCCTTTTACATTACCTGACTATCTGCGGCTGTGGCTTGCCTTATCAAGTTGCAAAAAATCTCCTCCGGCATTTGATGGAGTTGTGTTCGCCTTACCATTTAAAAAAATAAATGAGTTTATGTGTTTGGAGCCTCCAGCTTGTCGTTAAAAATAATAATATCCTAGTAAAGTGTTTGAGACATAGATAAAACGTATTATAGGTATTTATTTACTTTTAAGCATATGAAGACTGTATAAGATGAACACATATACATCCGCTATCAATACAAGTTTAGTAGGTACTATTTCTCCCAGCAGCCAAATTACCCACACATTTCTATTTTGTAAAAAGTGGAAAAAATACGAGATGGAAAAGCGGAAGCAAAACTGTCATTTAAAAAGTTTGCTTCTGCACGTGTAAATGCACGTAAAGAAAAACTGTGAAATTAAGTTTGTGCGAATGTGAAATATCTTACTTCACTTTCACCATCACCACTACCATATTTTTACAAAAAGCAGGATTATTATTATTATTACTATTACTAGTGATATTTTTAGAGGAAATTGTCCCCTCAAGTGGTAATATAGATAGAGTGCTTCAGAACACAACGTTCGGAACCAATAGCCGTTGGCGCACATTGCACATAGCATTTCACATTTCCCTGTGTATGTATACTTGTATGTTATAAAGAATAAAAAGTTTACAAGTGAGTCTGTTGGTGGCATACAAAATGTCAGAAAATGCCAGTTTTATAGAAAACCCAACTACAACTCCAACAGCGCACTCATCAACGGTAATATTGCGTAATAGCATGTACCATGCGTAAGTACATGTGACACTATTTTATCTTCTGTTTTAGACGTGAAGATATGTACTATTATCATCACCATCATCATGAGAGTGCTTGCCTACTGCTCTACAAAAACCTTTTGAATGCGTAGCACTTGTCTGTCCTGGACTAAATCACTATTAAGCATACAGACAGACAGAGAATACTCTTCACACTTCAACATTTTGTCACAAGAGCATCATCACTTCACTCAACGAAGGATAGTAACAATTTTTTTTCAGGACATGAAAAATCAGGCATTTTGTTATTCATTATTATCCATTTTTGTAGAAAAAGTCCTTCATGCGTTACTCGTGTAAGAGAGATGGATGTTGGCGCACAACGTGCATAATATAATGTCGTGTATATCGTATTGTAGGTGTGTAGATGGGTGAACATGAATACAGGATGGAAATGGAAATGAAGCAAGGAAATAATAATAGTCACACGAGTGCACTTTTTCAACTAACACGAAAAAAAATCCTGACAAGATGGGATTCTTGTTGAATATTTATTACAAACGCTTCACTTCTTCCACTCACTCCGTAGCAATAAAATTATTTAATGCAAAATGTATTGCTGTTGCTGCTGCTGCTGCCGACTCTTATATTTTTTGCATGTGCTTTTTCTATGTAGGTATGTGTATGTTTATATAAGTTCATGGTATATAAGATGAGAAATCGTCAATTTGATTTTAATGTACAAAGTACATCATCTCGTAACTAAATTTTATACACCATTGAGCCAAATCATTTTTTTATCCTTCGGCTTTTTCCAAGTCAGCCTTGAATTTTATCAAACTTGTTTAAAATCAATGATTTGAAAAACGTATCCTGCTGACATTTGGAGCATAAACGTGTACAAAGACATTTTAATAAACAAAATGAAGTATGAAATGTTCAATTTTACAAGAATACTTAGGCTTGTTAGCGTTTATAAAAGAGAAGTGAAGATGTACGTCATATGTTNGTGTACAAAGACATTTTAATAAACAAAATGAAGTATGAAATGTTCAATTTTACAAGAATACTTAGGCTTGTTAGCGTTTATAAAAGAGAAGTGAAGATGTACGTCATATGTTAACCTAGTCTGTAGGAATTCATTGTTGTGTATGTAAGTAGGGAATATAGAGTTTTATCATATCATAATCATAATATATAACATTTTTACTTTGTCCATTGACAAGCAAATATTTGAAAGTTTTTTTTCATGGTAAAGTATGATTTTCAATTCTGCATCACCTTTTTCGAGGAAATGAGCAGTTTTTTGTTGGAAAGAGAAAAACAAAAATTATGTTTTCTTTCAAAAATTTCACATTATTTCGCTTGATAAACTATTCATAAAGCTGATATTTTTTATCATATGTACATACGTTTTTCTATTGTATTATTATCATGTTATTCGTTTGAATTTGATTTGATTCTGAAAAAAAATATGGAGACTGCGAATTTGATTTACAAGAATTCCAAAAATGCGTGCTGACTGAGTTTATTTACGAATAACGTCCTATTTGACCTTTGCAGCATTCAAACAAGTAAATGACTGAAAATGCTGACTTTTCCTCTTTCTCATATTGACGATTGTAATTTATCACGTGTATTTATAACTTTTAAAGATTTCAAAGGAATCAGCAAAATTTATGGGTCGATTTGCTATTAAAGAAAACATGTCTCTTGTAAATAATATGCTGTGTAGTAACTTGAGCTAAATAAAAGAAAAATAACGGTGAAGGTCAATTGACTAATTCATTACCATGTTGGTTGGATATTTTGACAGATATGACACAAACTAGTGCAAAAACGTGTATATGGCATGTATAAACAGCATATAAATGTGCATGCTCAAATGCTGAGAGAGCCAAATTACGGGCAATAAGCGTATAAATGGAAAGTGCTTTAGTGAATTATGAGCCTGTTCTCTCAGGCTTAAACTTATATAATATTTCATCATTAATTTATTGTGAGCGTATTTTGGAAGCTATATATGTGATGGCTACAATTGATTCTATCATATAAGATGATGGAACATCACACGGTCATCATCATGTGGTCGATGAAACGATAGAAGAGGGCTATTATATAAACTTGTTTATAATTGAGAACACGACATTTGTTTTAAATTGGTCTTAATGGACCAACTGCGTCACATATACAGACACACATTATTTCTGCTTTACTTGCAATTGAACTTGACAGGCAGTACTACTACTACACTGACTCTGCAGCACCACCATCAAGCAGAGAACACTAGAGTGAATGATGGCAATCATGGAGTCCCATGTGCTGTTATCGAATTATTCATCCAGAGAAAGCAATTTTGGTCTTTC